>JARUHE010172718.1:0-13884 GCA_031471125.1 Archaeomysis grebnitzkii | reverse complement strand
AAATGTTCTTTAACGGCACCATTTGCTAGGTGTTCAGTAATTCTTCTGGTCAATTGATTAGTGGTTTGTCCTATATATATATATATATATATACATTTCCATACAATTTTTGGTAAAAAACAAAACATTTATTTGAAGTAATGTTTATTTTAAAAGCTCTAACCTTCCAAAGGTTTTTCTCAAAGAAAATAATAATTGATGTTGTTCCTCAACATAATTCTTAGCTTTATTTGCACAATACGTTTCTACTTTATATTTTATTGTCCTTATGAACTTAACTTGAGCAATTTTCTGGTCGAGTGTTATTTGCAGATAAATTCTTGTTTGCTGATATGATATGAACATGATTATAAATTTACACTTAGTCATTCCCAAAGAGACCTACGATTGGATGAAAGCATAGCCCATCCAAAGCTTTTTGACAAGCCAGTCATTTGCCATGAATTAAATTAATAAATTTTGGACATGAAATGATATACAGAAAGAACTCCTCAAAGTAGTCATAATAATTTAAGTAGCATGTGTATTGAGATGTTTTTATTTGAATAATGCAAAGAGCTTGTCTACTAAATATTAGCAGTTTACGCACTATGATAATTTGTATATTTTCTTACTGTTAATTTTGTGTTTAAGCAATGATGATCGTGTTCACCTTTTCTTGTATTACTGCACCGGTGATATATGGACGTAATGGCTTATTCCATCTTATGTAACACCAGTAATACAAATCCAGTTTTATTAAATTTATACAGGCAAATCCTTACCTGTATACATTTATTGAAGATAACTTAATTATAATTTATCACTGGTGTTACATAAAATTGAATAAGCTATTATACTTATATATTTCCGGTGTTACAAAAACATTTAAGGTACTATTGTAGATGTTAACTTATGTCGTGTATGTCATCTTTAACTAGTAATATATGACATACCCATTATTTCTAATTGTTTTCAAATCTTATTATGAACATTATGTTATTTCATATTGCAAAATTGTTTATTAATCATATGATTACATGTTATATTTTCTTGAAAATTTAAACTTCATTTCATTCCTTTTTAATTTTTAAATAAATATTTAGATACATTTTTTGTGTTTTTCTTAAGAACACTGCATACCATTTTTCATCTGTAACAGCTCACAAAGCGTTTATAATTTTCAAAATCAGTACCTGTGCCCACATCAGGTGATGAGTACCCTAAGTATATGCAACCGACAAATGACGCTTCCTTCAAACACGGGTAAGCTTAGCATATGGAAATCTAAGTGAACACGTTATAATTCTTATAGAGCGAACTCGAACCAATGCTAATGAGATCTGCTTATGCAGCATCAACCTCCAATCGGCGTTTGTATCCACTCGGCCATCATCACTAAAATTGGCTAGTAATCCAACCTCCGATTATAATCATGTGCTAACTAACATTTTCATTTTAACAAAAAAAAACAACACAATAAATAAAAATATATTTAACAAACTATTTTAACCACACATAAAGTATTTACAAAGTAGAAAGTTTGAGTTGCAACCTATGAACGATTGTATTTCTAAAAGTGAAGTTCGATCTTATACGAGTGCTTATTTTTTACTTTATAACGTGGGCAACTTGGTTTGGCAACGTGAACAACAAAGCAGGCTTCATGCATTGCCTTAAACACCTAAAATTGCTAGTTTATTTAAAAAACAAAACATGATCAAGGATAAACTTATTTTATTTGTATTGCATTAAAAACGCCAATGAATAAATTTATAAACAATCTCCAACTAAATAATGGTGTTATAAAAAATAATTTGGATACATTTGATATGTTAAGAACAAACAAAACATCCTTGATCATTGGTTGTCTTTCATTGCACTTAAACATTGAAAAGTTTAGGTTTTGTTGCCGTGAAATTTGTTACCTGTCCTTCGTCCACCGAGACTTACCTCTGAGAAAGGCACCGAACACCTTAACCGGGGGCTCATGAACACCTGTGGCAAGATTCAATGGGGTTAAATTAACGTCAGTACATACCAAACCATCCTCCATGCACATACGCTTAATTTATCATGAAAGTATTTGGGCTTTTAAAGTTTTGAGCCATTCAATATAACTTTAGGAGTCATCAGATACCTTAATCGAATTGTATATTTTTCTTAAAGAAAAACTTAAAATACAATGATATGTCTTTCTAGTTTTATATATTGGTATAATGTTGTATTCAACAAATATCTAAAACGAATCATTACAAACATTGCTGGATTGTGATATGTTAGGAATAATGAAAAGTTGAGTATTGAAATATTTTTTATGAGTACAAACTAACTGGACATAAAATAATATTTCGAAAAAAAAGCTTCGGGTATTTAAAATACTTGTTAATAGTTTGTGTATAAGTTTATATTAAAGCTACCAGGACTTTAAAAAACCTTTGAAACCATTTACATACTGAACGGTAGAAACAATCCCAACACAATATAACCATTCACACATAAAATTTATCTTCAATGGAATGATAATATATTAAACTAATTGTTTTAATTTAAAAATAATTGAAATAATTAACTTTCAGAACAATAGAGAATTAAAACGATCATATTTCCCAATTAACATTAATTATATATTATATAAAAACACTAACATTAATCGCCTTTGCTAACATGTTTTAGTGGAGCTGTTTTTATATTTAATCTATACAAAACTATACAAACTAAAATACTAACTTTCAAAGTATTTATTTAATATATTAATCTATTAAATTGGTATTTATTATAATTGAAGTAAAATACATATTAAGCATGGCAAATATCCACAAAAACAATGCAATGGTTTATCATTTTGTGAAGCAATAGAGCGTAAAATGCAAACCAACCTTTCAAGTTACAATTAATGTAAATCCTGAACAAAAGTTTGGATTGTGTGTTTACCAAAAAAAATTGTCGGGAGTTTGACTGTGAAATAAATAGAAACAATTATTCTCCAATAAAAAATGGAAGAATTTAAAAAATACCATATTTATATGTATTCTTCAATACAAATTTATAGATTTTTTTATTGATAATTTCAAAAATTACAGTTGTTATAAACATTACTTTAAAAATGAAATAGTATATGCAATCAAATATTTTAGCTAGCAATAATGCGTTTTGTAGTTGGTTTAAGCTTCTTAGCTTCCGTAAAATGCGTTTACCAATATTTTTTAAAAACAATAATTTTCAGAAAATTGTTAAAATTTTCCATTTGTGAAAATATAAAAGTTTATTTTGAGAACTCAAATTCTTGAGTTTATGTTCTTAAAAGAGAATTTCTTCTAGCCAAACAGCTTTAAAATAATTAAAAAAAAATGAATACTGTGTGTTTACTCGGATAAAAAAACTTTATATAAGTCAACTGTTTTCAATGAACTAATGTTAAGACAAGTGTAAACTGATTTTGTAGATAAGTGTAGACAACTGTCAACAGTTTTTGTATTTTTAACTAATGGAAATGTTTAAACTAAATATGATAGATGTTTTTTTGCTATTATTTAAAACACAATAACAACTAAACAAACATAGTTAAAATTTTCCATAACTTTATTATTAATTAATTAAATTGTACACAATATGAACATTTTACTGAAAAACAGACCCTGCAATCTGTGTTTCTCATACAAATTGTTCTAAGATAACTGGTTATAACTGGTTATAGTGAAACGTCTAGAGTAAAAGAATATTGTAAGACATAAGAAATGATAATGTAATTAGTTCTTAAGTAAGGAATACTAATTAGAAAAGTTAGAAATATTTTAGAGTTTTACATCATCCAAACTTTAATTAAACCTCAAAATTATACGAGAATTATATTAAAAATTTTGTTTCTAAAGTATAAAACTGTATTTCCAATTAATATGTCAACGACTTTATAGATTTTCAAGTGTATAAGAAGTTGGTGTCTTACTAACTCTGAATTTTGAGTAAGATTTTAACTAGTTTATCAAATGTATATTTAGATTTAGCTGTTGCGCGTCTTAATAGTTTAAGTTTTTCATAGTATGTTCTGTTTAATGAATACAAAGTTGGGATGAAGGGAACTATGTTTAAGAAGAAAGAGAAAGAAGAGAAGTATAGAATGATGTAGTTTTACAAAAGTCAAAGAACAACTATGAAGCGATAAATGAAAAAGAAAATGAATATAAAGAGTAACATGAAAGAACGAATTAGTAAAAGCTAAGTGTGCCGTAAGCTATCCAATACCTTGAACACAGTCAAACCTCTACATTAAAACTGAAAGTTCCGTGTATTTGAAATATTTATTTTTTAAGTAAGCCGCCAAACTACATCTCAGTCTACGTGTCAGTCTAGCCATAACCACGCACATTTATTTCCTGACCGGTTAAATGTAGTTAAGTGACAGACATTGGGTTGGAGAGCACAAAAAAAGGTTGGCTATATGGAGGTAAGATCGTAGCCACCGCTGCAAAACAATTCTTCGATAAAATTAGGTGATGTAACCTGACACTTTTTAAGGTCACCAGCAAAGTTAAGAGAAATTGAGAAATGCATCTTCTTACTTTCAGACTTAATTATTCTAAGTGTAAATGTTACAAAAGTAAACATTGTGCTTACATGGTTTTAAAATAATTGTTTCATATTTGCTTACACGTTCGAAATACAAATGTTTTGAGGCATACAATGAAAAAAACAAATCAAGATTGTTTAAAAGTGTATATGAAAGTTTGATGTACTTAAATTAGGAGATAATTTTTCTTCAAATAAGCCCACATATCATTCCAAGAATATTAGATCTCGGGTTTATATTTGTGTCAGCAAAATAAAGGCTGCTGAACGCGTTTCTTCAAAACCGTCTCAACAATCGGAAATTATTTATGGGAAATGCATCTCGTGTAGATACAATTGTTTTTGTTACATATTCGGCCAATTTTTATTTTTATTTGAAATTTTTCTATTTTGTAAAAGAAACCTTTCTCATAGAAATATGTATATCCTGTTTATATTTTTGTTTTTAAAACAATACACTTAATTAAAGTGTTTGATAATTTACTTTGTATAAATTATATAATTTTAATTTCATTACATACAACTACAAATTTTAAATTTAAGAAATAGTTTTAGAATGTTATTTTAACACCAGAATATTTGTATTTAGCTATGCTATGTTTTTATAGCTAAATACAAGCATTGTTTTTGACATATCAATTATCTTATTGTTATTATTTTTAAAGCAAACTAATAAATATTAACGCAGACCAAGAAGAAACGGCAATCCATGTTCTAATGGGATTTTGCCTGTGACGTAGAACGTGTCAAAATGTGTCTGCAATAGCAAACGACGAACAGAACAGTTTAAATCAAACTTTTTATTTTCCTTGTATAATCCATATGGTTAATAAAAATGATTCATCTTTTTCAAATAATTTAATTATGTTTAGCTTTTTAAATATCTAATATAAAACAAGTTTGAAAAGCTTAAAATTATGTCCAATTGAAAACAATTCAATATCCATGCGTGGAAGTATCGGATGCTTGGAGGTAATTTACATGTTAATTCATAATTTAAAGAATTTCGGAGTCTACTAATGTTTGTATTTAATTATTAACTATCACCTAATGTATGTTCGTATAAAGATTTAAGGATAATAGTTAAATATAAAACTTTGTATGGCTTAAATAATTTGTTTTTAAAAATAGGTCATAGAACGCCAGGTAAAAAAAACAATGCTATCATTCGATCTTTTCTTTGGCGGTATGCAATCCCATTGGATTGACACTTCGTGTTTTTTTATTGAATGTTGTAACTTATGGTTAAGGATATTTTTTATCTCTGTGAGAACAAGCTGTAACCAAAGCTCCCAGTGAACGGAGTTGTCTTTTATAGCACCTTTAACATGGTAGAACGCAACCCACACAAATAATCCTTAATTGTGATGTGTTGTAGCATCTATTTCAGTTATTTATTAAGCATTGTAGATTACCATAACACATTAAAGTTTATGAAGAGTCTGACCGAGTGGATAAGACGGTTGAGTGTTTATTATTTTTGAAAAAACAAATCTCATTCTAATCAATTCGAAACTAATCAGATTTAAAGATAATTTATATTTTTAAAGCTTGTTTGTAAAAACAACAATTGTTTTAAAGCAAAATTGTTTGCATCCATCTCTTGGACTAATTTTGTAATTTATCGTCAGCAAGAAAATGAAGCCGTCGCGATGGTTCTAAGTTTATTTCATTCAACAAAGATTCGAATTAGTTCATTTTACGGGTGTAGACTTTAGTGTTCCGAAAACAATGTCAAAACTTTATTGTGACGGCGTTATTTTATAGCATCACATGTTAAACTAAGCTCGGTTTCGAAGAAGGGCCATATGTCAGTTGTTAACATATATTTATTTACATATTGAATGGAACTACTCCGTACTTGGCTAGATACTTTTCAATATACAACTTTTCAGCTCTGATCGAATGCATCTCCAAACTAGAAAGCAAATAATTCCGATCGAGTTTAAATTAGATTAAATTTCTTTATTTTTACATTGGTGTTAGTTAATGTATAGTCCATATTACACAAACAATTATATTAAGTTTAGATTAACATATCATAAATATATATAAATAAAATATATAAACAACAGGATAAATATACAAAATTTACACAGCTTTACTAACATATATCATAGTATTTGTATCAAGTTGGACGTCGCGTCGTGTAGAATAATGAACTATCGTCAAATTTTGTCTTTATAATACAATGTATGAAGACCAGGTATCAGGGACACTGGGGTGAAGTTATGATGGCTGACTACTGTTGGACTCTATAGATAGATATTTGTGATATTTCATTAATACTTTGTGTTCTAAAACGAGTTTTTTTCTTTTAATACCCTAATGCAGATGAAAAATACTAAGAAAACTCGACCGCTAATGTCACAGGAATGTGAACATCGGATTTATAATCGACTTAGCACAAAAACTTGACCTGATCCAGAGAAACGATAGCGCGTCGAAAATACACTGAATCATTACAAAAAGTTACTTTTTGTTGCCCTATGTAATCAACAAACTTGAAACTTTTTACTTCCATTGATTTGGTTGTATATTTCTAACTTTTGTAATGTATTCTCAAATAAACGTGCAAAAATGTGTGTCAATGAAATTCAAAATTATTTTAAAATTAATTCAAAGTATAAAAGTTTTAAGATTTATAACTACAATTATATAATTATCCATTTAGACTTTGAACCTTCACACTGATGTCTTAATATCTTTACTAAAGTTAATGGGAATACAAAATAACAATCCTAATGTACATGGTGTATCAAACTATGTATTATCACTTGCAAATTTCTCAAGAAATTTCACATTAAAGTAGATGCAAACTCAATATTTACATTATTTTTTCATGGTAGTTTGTTTAATCAAAAACAAATTTTGTTCATTTATGAAATAATGTGAAACTTTAACCAACATTAATTTTAAGTTTATTTAATTATTCCGAAGATGTATTTTTGTATTAACAATTCTAAATACAACCATAGGAAAACAGATTAATTTTAAACACTTGATTATTTGGTTTGAACTACACAAACATCATTTTTCATCAAGTTGTCAGCTTTTAGTATGCAGAACTAAGATCAATATTTTTTGTAAACTAAAATAAAACTGAACTTATTTCAAACGTGTTATTAAATTACTAATTAAAAATGGAACAATTTATAACAGCTGTGCATAAAATAAAACATGAAACGAAGCTTATTTACATAAACTTATGGCACCCTTTAACAGAAAACCCAAGGAAACATGAAAGGAAATTTATTTACATGAACTTAAATATAAACCCTTTAAATGAAAACCCAAGCAACTTAAGATACCTTTTCACAGAAAACCCAAGAAAACATGTAAAGACACTTATTTACATGAACTTAAATTCAAACCATTTAAATAAAAATCCAAGAAAATTAAGACTCCCCTTTAACAGAAAGTATGATAGGAAAATTATTTACAAAAACTTCAATGTAAACCCTTTAAATGAAAACCCCAAAAACATGAAAATAAACTTAGTTACATGAACTTGAATTCAAACCCATTAAATGAATACCCAAGAAACTTAAGACATCCTTTAACAGAAAACCCAAGAAAACATGAAAGGAAACTTATTTACATGAACTTAAATGTAAACCCTTTAAATGAAAACCCAAGAAACCTAAGACACCCGTTAACAGAAAACCCAAGAAAACATGAAACTAAACTTATTTACATGAATTTAAATTCAAACCCTTTAAATGCAAACCCCCAAAAAATAAGACGCCCTTTTAACAGAAAACCCAAGAAAACACGAAATTAAACTTATTTACATGAACTTTAAATGGAAACCCAAGAAACTTAAAACACACTTTAACATAAAATATGATAGGAAAATTATTTACATAAACTTTTATTTGAACCCTTTAAATGAAAACCCAAGAAACTTAAGACACTCTTTAACAGAAAACCCAATAAAACATGAAAGGAACATTATTTACATAAACTTAAATTTAAACCCTTTAAATTAAAACCCAAGAGGCTTAAAACACCCTTTAATAGAAAACCCAAGAAACTTAAGACACCCTATAACAGACAACCCAAGAAAACATGAAAGGAAAATTATTTACATAAACTTAAATTTAAACCCTTTAAATGAAACCCCAAGAAGCTTAAGACACCCTTTAATAGAAAACCCAAGAAATTTAAGACACCCTATAACAGACAACCCAATAAAACATGAAAGGAAAATTATTTACATAAACTTAAATTTAAACCCTTTAAATGAAACCCCAATAAATTGAAAGAAATGAGGTTCAGGGAATTGATGGACTAGGTCATGCATGTGTTCACATCTAACTGGTTGAATAATTTCTTTTTTCTTAGAATTGATTTAAATGTTTCAATATATTTTGATAAATTTTAAAATATTTCAATATACTTCATCAAAAATAAAAACATATATGTATAAATATAAAATAAATACGGTACATACAATAAATTACTTTATAAAATTATCTTATTTATTCCATTTAGATAGATATAATTTTTATTTTACAATATTACATTTTACATAAAGTTAAATATTGTTTTATTGAATTTTTTACGTTAAGTATTATATAAGAACCAATTCAACAACTTTGCCACCATTTTTTTTATAATGTTTTGTTGTCTTTCAAGTTTTAAAACAATGAATTTAAGATGCATAAATAAGAAAAACATTCGTTAAGAGACAGAAATTATTCAAAAAAGAAATCATAACACTGTGATTAGTCCTGTTTAGTCAGCTCATAAAGGTTGTCCGAAACAAAAAAAAACGACGAAAATATTCTAAAAGGTGACTCGAAAGGCAGTGTTTCGTAATAAAAGTTAAGAAATTTGAGGGGATATTAAAAGTGGGATTGAAATGAAAAATTCACCATGGTAAATATTCTTGCCTCCCTTTCCTGTCTCTCGCTCCCTTCCTGGACCGTCGATTTTAAATTCTGAAACGAATGAAAAGAAAACATTTCGCGTTAGTCAAACTTACCATACTTTGGTTAAGGTCAATAGATCAGATTAGCTTGAAAAATCTTACTAAAAAATTAGCAAATTAATACATTTCGTTTCAAGAATTTCATTTATTTTATGAATTAATTATCGAATATTAAAATAATAATATTTAATACTTCGATGGAATTTCTTCTTAAAGCAATATACTTGAAGCCAAACCTAGATATTATTTTTTTATGTTCAATTAGAAAAACATTTGAATAATTCCATAATAAGTTTATATACATACAGAAAACAACTAAACAAAACATTATTGAATCTATTGATAATGGCCAATTTATATAATGAATTTATTGCATATGTAAATGCTGAAACATTATTAATTAATTAAATAATTTATGTTAATATTTCTATTTTTCAAAAGCAGTCAACATATTATCATTTAACTCTAATTAATCATTAGTCAAATGACCAAAGAAGTTTAATTATAGTAGGAAATTAAATTTGGGTTGACAATAGCACACGTGAGATAACAAACATTCAAATAACATAGAGCTTACCTCACTGGTGCTATTGTCGATCCATTTATTGAAAACGTTTTGAAGTTTAAAAAAAAACATATTCTTAGGTTTAGTTAAATTTTTAAACTTCACACTGATAATTATAATTGGAGTGATTATTATGGTCATTCATTGTTTAGTCCTTAACATAAGTTTTTTTGCACCATAAAGTATTTTTTGTTTTGGTATATAGAAATATATTAGCGCAAATTTTGAAAGGAATATGTTTAGCTAATTAATCATGAGCTCAAGTATATTGTGATTATATTTACCGGAGACTTAAGAGTAAAACATATCTTACAAAACAGGTATGTGAAATATGTGCAAATAGTGTAAAGGTATACAACTAACTATTCAACTGAAGCTTACGCTAACTTCTAATTCTGTTTTATTACAATTGCTAGATTATGAGTAACTTAAAGACTAGTTTTTGTGAAAAGCTTGCACATTATAATGAAACCAACGTATAGGCTAAAACAACAATTATAACAGTACTGACAGGAAGACAAAAGCATTATATTATAATAATACCGACTTGAAAGTTAACGCAATAATTATAAAAAAAATTGAAAACAAATGTAAGTACCCAATTCTTAAAACGTATACTTTGTTCTGTTGAGTAATTTTCAGTTATAAAATGTAACTTAAATTTTGCTTACAAGTTACTACATATTCAAAAAGAAAAATACTAGTTTTCGTGAACGGAAAATTTCCTTTTTAAAAAATAATTCTAAAATGATCTTATGCCGTAAATAAAAAAATAAAGAATGAAAATATGTAACAGGTAAAACGCTTTTACTTCCATTTAAGACAACTTTCACAACTTTAAAAAATGTTTTAATACTTTAACCGTTGCTTGTAACATCGGTGGTACATACATATAGTGGATTATTCCAAATTATGCAACATCAGTGATGCAAATCAAATTCATACAGGCAAATAGTTGCTTGTATAAATATAGAAAAATATAAATTAACTTTCTTTGTACCACTGTTGTTACATAAGGTGGGCTTATATAAAACTACCAGCGATTTTTAAATATATATATCTAAGAATACGGTGTGAAAATATAAGAGTTCTATCTTAAATAGTCGATGGCCACTCTTCATTTGAACACGGCCCACAAAAAGATCAAAAATTTAAAAAAAAGAAAAACGACCCCATTTGTATTGTGAAAACAACTGTAAAAAGCCTACATTGAGCCGATCTATACCCCCCCGCATCCCCTTAAAAAATGTGAAAACTTTCTTAAGTTGAAGTATAAACGTTAAACCTACATTCCATATTTAATTTATTTAACTACACCACAAGGTGACTTATGTAAATGTATCCTATTCATACTGCAGCTTTATAGATGCAATTTTTAACACCTACATATTTTTTAATAACTATCAAGCATACTGACATGAAAACGTGTACATTTAAAACAATTATATTAGGCTCTTGTCTATTTACAATTTATTCATTTAAAACTTTCACAATTATTACTGCACTTCATTGAAAGTAAATTAGTAATTATTTAGTGAATGAATTGTTTTACATTACAATAAATACAAAAGAAGTAAGGACATGTTTAACAAAAAAAAAATACTAATAAGTCCATTGGTGTTAATACATTGCCTTTAATGTTGCTCTTAAATTTATATATTGATTAACATATTAATAAAGCTATATATTTTATGTATTTTTTTAATCAGAGAAAACTTGTCAGTTGTGAAACATGGTTTCAAGATAGACAACTATAATATTTTTCAAATATCAACACAAATGTAGCGTTTCAAAATAATTAGAAAAATTTATCTTGAAACTGTCATTTTATTTTTCCAAAAAAAATGATGCAAGCTTGTATTTAATTGTGTTATATATAAAAATGATTATCAATCAGATATACATATTGCAGCACTATCGTATTTCATTTGCAAACGCAACTTGATTTTTTTACCAAAAATTATTAATTCTAAAAGTTGTTTAACAGAAATAAAATACATTTGACAACATTTATTTATTTTAAGTTTAATATCATCTCAAAAAACAGGAAATAACAAATTTAATAAATACACTCAGAATTTGAATCAAGTCTGACACTATACCTCAAAACAAACTAGAAAAATATATGAAATATTAATTGACATTAGACAGGTAATTTACAAAACACGCTCAAGATATTTTGAAATTTAGATTGATGAGGCACCAAATAACATTTACAAGGTTTGTTATTGTACATTAAAAGTTTTAACGTATGTTCTAGTGGCCAATTCATTGTTAAACACAACCATATAAAAACTTGAACTTTAATTTTGTTAAAATATTAATAATTTTTACAATAAATAATATATCACATAAATTAAATAATAGATAAAATAAAAACAAAGATATACACAAATTAAGGAATATGTGAAATATTGTTAGGTTATTTTTCAAAATACAGTTTAGGTGTTGAATATACTATACCGGTATGTGTGTATGTATGTATGTACATTTACCTCGACGTTTACTGCTAAATTATAACTTATTGATAAAGAAAGATAGATTATGTTATGCCTGCTTTCTCATTAATTAATTTGTATATATTGTATTACAAAAAAACTGTTGTATGCAATTGAGAGCAAGATAAATTATAAAAATTATTTGATAAACCATTTAAGGTATACACGTTTGAAGAGTTAGGTTCATCCAATCTTTGTTTAAAGTGTTGGTGTATATTCAGTTACTGTAAAAGAGCAATTTTCTTCGAAATAACAATTCCAACGCGCAATTCATTTACAAAACAGGCGAATAATATCGTAGGTAATAAACATTATTCTCTTTGATGGTAGGAAAAGATTACGTGGAATAAACTCCGATAATATTGTAAATAATTCTTTCTTTTTTTTAATTTGACAAAAAATTGTTGAATTTTCAAATTGAAAAATTTTGTTTCGTTAACTTTGGAAAGTAATTGATCTACACAGTGAAGACCATTTTAATACATTTGTATCGGTGGTGGTATTTTCTTTAGTATTTATATACCTAATCAAAAATATATAAATATTACGTATTTATATAATTAGAAGTATTCAAATGTTACGTATTTTCCAAGATGTAAACCCAAAGTACTGTATACATTTGGGGGAGAATATATCAAGCAGTTGTCATTGAAGTGTAACATAATTTATGGACAATATGTTTTACGTGCTTACGAACATTTTTTAGATTAAATAACATGATAAATGAAGGTCAGTCACTGTAATGCATTACAACCAGAGGTTTCAATATGTTGAAAAGATTCCTAAAATGTTTCAATTTGTAATGCCATATACAGTATAGACAAATAAATTTGTTTTTGTATATTTCTTAAAACTTTCTTGTACAATACGAATATTTCTTAGGGTCTACATATTTGTTATTTCCTATAAATATTTAAAAACATATGACAAAATAAACTGCATTCTTACTAGGAAACCCCTACAAAGAGGGAGTTGTAAACTCCTGCTTTGTCATTTTTAGACACACCTTTTATCTTGGGAGATAATTTCAAACAGTTAATAAACGTTTCCATTTTAATCTCATTAATACAATAATTATTGTTGGTATTACCGTTATCACTATAAGTTATTTGTTATCTTGTACATTATAAAATATAATTAATTTTACTAGGACCATTGTTTTTTTGTGTGTGCTTGTAATTGTTTGTTTGTTGGTTGGTTTATTTGTTGGTTTGTTTGTATGTATGTGTGGGTGGTTGCAGCGGCGAAGAAGTGTTATATAGTATTTTATTAAATTTTATATAATTGAAAAAAAATTTTAGAACAAATTTTAAATAACGAATTCCAAGTTAAAAATGTGA
>JARUHE010172608.1:0-13884 GCA_031471125.1 Archaeomysis grebnitzkii | reverse complement strand
AAATATATACCTATTTATCGACATATGCATTCATGACATAACTCACGAAAATAATAATAATACAGTATATACTATATATATGCATTTTGAAAGAAAGGAAAATTGTAAAAATTTATAAAATCAAACATCTCAATGTAGATTTAGTGTCCGAAATGTACAAAATGTATATATTTTTTATGTTAATACTTTGTTTTTTTTATAGATTTTTATTAATTTAGTTTAGTTTTTCATGTTTATTTTTTATTTATTTTACTCTTTTTATTTTAGATTGCTTCCACAACAGTTTCTCACATTTGCTGGTTTTTGTAATTTTTTAAAATGTTTTTATGTTATTAACTTGTTATCATTTTTGTTGTATTCTTAAATGTAATTTCAAATCAACTAGAAATCTTAAACATGAAAATAGCTAAATACATTAAAAAAAACAAAAATTTGTTTTAATGACATTAAATATTTTTTGATGGTGATAAATATGAAGAAAGAAAAACTCACGATAATACAGTTATAAACATTTAACCTAACATCGAAATTCATTTATCACAATTTTTGAAAAATCATCTAAAATAAAACAGCCATGGAAATCATTCAAATACAACAGATTAAAAAAGATAGATGATAAAAGTATTTTAGTTACAGTTGTTGTATGTATGTGTGTATATCTTTGGGCAAATAAGCAGCCTGGTAACTATACTGTGCACTGTACAGGGAATTTCCCCTATCGCGTTTTTGCATTTAATTATCAGTGAACTCCTTGTTGCTGGAAGTCTTACACAATAAATTGCATTAGATAGGCAGATGAACCTGTAGGCTGAGAATACAGTCCATCTAGCTTATAGAGTATCTCAAAAGCTTTAAAGTAATTAACCAACAGTTAAATTATTTTGCCATTTCAAAAATCAAATATACTAGAATTAAATATATGGAAAATAATATCTGTCATTTAAAGTTTTGCTTTAAGCTGTTCATAACATTTTAACAACAAATTTCAAATATTTATTTATTTTAAAAAAAATATTTTGCTGTTTACTAAAAAGTAACTAAGCAGTTTATCATTAACTTTAAGTAGATAATTCAAGAATCATTTTCGGCTAATAAAATAATTAGAAAAATAGTTGGGAATAAACTTTTAAAATTCAAAATATTTGGTTTGTAATTATTTTATTTTGGTCAGTAATCATTTTTTAAAATTCACTCATCATGTACTCCTGAACTCAGTAGCAATTACTACTCAAAAGGTGTGCATACTCTAGTTTACCAAAACAGTATTGCTTAATATCTACTCTATGTAAACAAGTTCGTAGTTCAAGCTGTAAGAAATGAGCTGATGCACCACTAGAACTACATTAACGTCACATCATGTCTCATAATTAAAACATCAAATAAATATTAAATGTTCGATCATAAATGGTCACCACGAATGTTTAACCTAATTTACAAATATAGAATTCAGAAATTAATTATTATTTGAATGCAATGCAAGCAGCATCGTATTGTTGTTTATCACATCCGCAAGCGATCATTTACACATTCTTAGCTAGAAAATGATCTTTTTGTTAATTACATAATCTTTTTCATGGAGGCAACAAACGATATATTTGTATTCAGTGTCTAAATTAACAAAAAATTAAACCAAAGCTCAATTTTTCAAAGGTTGTGTAAGCTGAAATCATCGAAAAACTGTTTCTTTTAATTGCCTATTTAGTGATCGCTCCCAGTCTGCTATCTAAGGAGAAAAACAATGGAGCATATGCCTCCAAATGTCCAAAATGGAGTTGATTGAACAGAGTTTTATTTTATTGGAATGACGATATCTATAAACGTGGCTATATTTCCTTAAATCTTAGATGTTACGCTTGCTACACCTTATCACAGTTGAAATAAATTGAAAGCTTTAACACTTCTAGCAGACTAACCTGATCTTAATTTATCTCAAATTTTTACTTCACAATAATTAAATAATAACCTACAAAAAAGAAGAAGCGCCATATATCGGTTACATAGCCATGATGATGATGATAATATCCTTAGGGTACACATCACTGGACGTGGGTAATAATAAGGCCTAAACACGCATGTGAATTGCTGAAAAGTATTCATTGAGCAGTGTCGGCGGTATGTAAAAACTATAATTATTGTTATTGAGACTATGTTTGTCATGTGGTTGTGGTTTTGTTTGTGAATGCTGATTTGTTGGGATGATTGAAGTTGAAAACTGTTTTTCTCTGGGCGCTGCTAAAATAATTGTTCAGCAAGTGACATATGGGTGATCTGGGTGTGTGGCTATGGCAAGAATTTAAGTTCCTCTAATGTCTTAAAGTGAGATTTTATTGGAAGCATTTTTGTTTCTGCCTTTAAATGTGATTTGCATTTTTTGTGTTTTGAGTGACATTAAAGATTACTATTTTAAATTGTTTCAAGGATTTTATGTTTGAATGTGAAAGTTTAGGAGCCAAGCTGAAACTCGCATAATAAATTAGTATTTAAAAAAATGTTTTTTAACTACGGTTAAAGTTTCTTTGTTATGTGAATATATAAATAAACGTGCAGTTGCCCGGCTCTGCGCCCTGTAGATATTCAGCACCCTCAAACTAGTAAAACCTTAATTAAAAAAACATATATCAGATCTAAAAAGTTAAAAACAATGCTGATTAAAGTCGATAAATCAATCTGCTAGATTTAAAAAAGTCAACTAAATCTGGAATCGGTACAGCATTATTCAAATCCTTATCAGAGGAAGCCTGGCAAACCTAAATTGTGCTCTTTCACCAGAATAGGTTGTACAGGTGGTTAAAATGTGAATACCGTTTAGCACACTAATACAAGGCGGACCACATAGTGCAAGAGTCATGCGTCAATATCATGTGCCTTATTTATTCGCAATCTCGTCGAAACAACATTTAAGCACTAAACTTGGAATGTGTGGTAAGACCAAATAAACGATCCTGTCACTGACCCAACATTTAATTTCATCAAAATAAATGGCTGCTCGGAGCACAGCTAGTCACATCTTTATCATTCCCAGAAGTTTCTACATGGCGTGGAATCCAACAAAAACCAAGTCGTCTGCATCGGTTGAAAACTTCAAACAACTCCATCTCTATGACTAATGGGTTCCTACACACCAGAGATTTAGTTGTACTTATCACACACCAAGTCACTAAAGACAACATATTTACGAGATAATCTCTTATACGAATACCACAGGCCAACATTATGCCATATAGAGTTGTCGGAATGTTGCACTGGCCAAAGTATTTATTGTGTTCAATTTTGTATCTATTTTGGTTTTAAGGGACTAAGAGTTCTGTTGGTGTCTTATCCAAAGGAAATAAAGGTGTATTTAATAAGGTGATGAATGATTAAATGTTTTATTGCTGTGTACATTTTATTTGGAGATGCGGACATTCCGTTTGTTTCGTGCTAATACTAAAAAAGCGCAATGTTTGAACAACCAATTTGGTTTGAATTTAAAAAAAAACTGTCAAAATTGGTTGTCTAAAATATGCTATCATGTTATGAAGTTATTACATGATTACGCTGGGCAATTACTGTAAACAAAACTCCTAGACATTTACTTAAACTTGTCAAGTCAGTCATTTCACTCTTAAAATATAATTTTGATGAGTTTAACTTATTTGTTTTACAAAGTAAATTAACCTGTAATCAACATCTTTTATATAAGGTAAAAGCTATCAAATGACTTCATACAATTGCATTAGTATTTGAATGAAAGGAAAAGGAATATAAAAAGTCGTAATTTTATATACAATTTATTTACATTTGAAAAACTAAAACTACAAGTGTTATAATTGATTATTGATTTAAATACTTCGTAATATAGGGAATATCTTAAATTCATATTTGTGAGGCAAACATGCAGTGTGCTAAAACATTTAGTACCAACTACAAAATTGCTTTGCCATTGTGTGTAAAATACGTTCTGGTAAAGGTTACAAAACTTTAATGTTGAAAGACCATTAAATTTATTTAGAACAAATTAAAGCTACACAACCTGCTCAAACGTTTTTTTTATTTGTTATACCTTGAGTGTGCTGTACAATGTGTGGCAATACTTTTATATAATTTCTGTCATTAACTTCAATAAATTGAATGAATCAAACTACTAATTATTGAAGAGTTTTGTAGCCCTAAATTTGAAATAAATTTTATACCTGTCATCTTGATTCTCATTATTTTGTTGAACATTCTAAAATTTTGTCACATTGAGCTCCTTCCCCAAAAGCAATCACGGAGTTTTACTTCAATAAAATGAGAAATCAAATAATTTCAATTACAGAATACTTTAAATATGAATACTATTGTTTGATTATAAAGACAATGTAAATTATAGAAGAAAACTTAACATAAAGTATGAATTATATAAAGGTTTTTTACTGATCATTGTATGAATAAATATTTTACATAAATTTAAGTTTCTGTTAATTACAAAAATACACAACAAAAATATTCGAGGGATCATTATTTAATTATTTATTACTTTAAATAAATCTTATTTTAAAAAAAATTCTGCAAGTAAATGAATCTGACAAGTTGGAATTTATTTTTGTTTTCAATTAATTTCAACAATGGATTCATAGTCAACAAAAGATGCGAGATAAAAAAACCAAAAATAACTAAAGTTTGGCTGTGTAATATTTTTTTTATTTTATTTTATTTTTTTTATTATAGAATATTATACAGCACATTAGCTACAATGGCAAAGAGCGCTGTCGCCAACAGCATCTGGTGTTCCCAGCGGTCACCCATCCAAGTACTAACCAGACCCAACGTTGCTTAACTTCGCTGATCATACGGGGTGTAACATTCTTTATGTACCTTTTAACACTTAGCAGTGCAAAAGTTGCTCTGTGCCTAAATAACCAAGATGTTGAGTTATTTTTTGACAACTGTAATTTTTAGATATAATGAATAATTAATTGTTTGACGTCTTATTTTGCCAACAAATGATTTAACCAATAAATGAAAATAAGAAATCTTCTTTTGGTGCAATAAAATTATGCTTTAATGTTTTATCAAACTTGTAGGATATACTTATACGATATACATACCTTACATATATACAGCATACCAACTTTTCCATACTTGTTTTGTGAAATATATATAACAATATAAAAGTATTTCTTAATTTTAACAAGATAAAGAAGTTTTTAAAGTTCAACATAATACATTCCTTATGATTTAATAAAAGATTTTACTTAAAAACAAACATTTCAGTTAAAACAATGTAATGTTAGCCATTGATTGAACTATACAATATATTGACATTCATTGTTTTGTATATAATACAAAATATCAAATCTATTTCATACAGCTTAACCTAGTAAATATATTTGCAGCTTTTAATTAAAGACCATCTTTGTAGTCAGATAGTTTTAGGCTGTGCATGTTATAGCATCTGAAGGTTTACTCATTATTACAGCAGGAAGATTACAAAGTGAAAAATATTTTATACTAACAATGTGTTTTTTTGTAAATAAATTATTAAATAAAAGTAATATTTTAACCAACTTAAATTCTAGAAATCTTAGTAAGTGTCAAATTGTACACACTAATATTTATTTAAAAAATAGATAGCCAGATGCAAAATACAAATTTATCTTATTTACCATTTATGGGAATGAGGATGAATTACTTTGATAACATGAAAGACAAATTATTTACCATTAAGAACATTTTAATAACGAAAGTTTTTATTATAAACCTTGCAATTTAATAATGTCATTGTTTTATAATTTAAGTGAACACTTAGTTTGACGTCATAGATTATAGCTTTATGTAACACTTCACTAGACTTCATAGATTATAATTTATGTAGAAAATGTTGCCTTGGAGATTCGAAGATTTATGATATTAAACTTCAAAAGATTGAAAGAAACAATAAAACATTCGAATTGAAAGATCATTTTGATATGCAAAACAATTTAACAGTTACAGACATAAGAAATTCAGTTTTTCAAAGGATCTAAACTTTCTAAAGTGAAGTCATCGTCAGCCGTGCCAAAGGATAAGCCTCTTGTGAATCCAGCCTGAAAAATATATTTTAATTAAATAAAAACTCAAAAGTTTAAATAAATTTGATTTGTTAAAGTGATAGATACCCCCAGTTTTCTTTCAGTATTCCTACAATGAAAACACCTTGACTATATTTTATGCCTAAAATAGTAAAAATTAACATCGTCTAAAACTTTGTTAGCTGTGCAAACCTTTGTTTTGATTCAACCAACTTTCTTGTGATTCAATCAAAATCGTATCATGTTGTATCAATATCGTATCATGCCGTACCAAAACCGTTTCACATTGTACCAATATGATACGATTTTGATTGAATCACAGGAAAGTTGATTGAATCCATAAAAAATTGTGCACTGTTAACAAAGGTTAGTAAATTTGATGTCAATTTTGACTATTTTACACATACAAGTTAGTCAAGTGTTTTCAGTGTAATTTTAAATTTGTAAAAATATTTTCAACCTAAAACAAAAACAAATGTTAATAAAAATTTCATGTAATGATTTCAAACTTTTGGCTATGATTAAAAATAAATTTTGAGCTCCACAAAAATTAGGACTTGCTACAATTTTAAAAAAAATCATATTCAATGGTTAAAACTTTATGAAGCTCTATTTTTCCTGTGTAATATGTGGAAATGTTGTGTAAATTACTATACAAAATGTTTATAATGGAATTTTTAAGCTTTTGTTGAACAAGAATGATTGTAATCCACATTATAGATAACCTAAGCTTTATGAAATAACAATTTCAATCCAAAAAAGTTACCTTAGCAAATCATCAATTAGAAAAGGGTTTGATGTTGACTAGACAGTATTGGCAAATTTTGACACGTCAATGTTGTGTTTGGCTTACAATTTATTTATTAATACAACATATTTATCTAGAATTAATTTTAAAAGTTTTACCTTTTAAATTATTTTTGTTTGCTAATTACTTAAACAAAATAATAATAAGGACAGTTCACATCAATATAGTACTTTTCAGTCTTCATACCCTCAGATGGTTCTTACTATAAAAATTTAATGCTATATCAATCTTTACAATTATATGTTAGATATATAATTTAAAATTAACAAAACAATGTGTCAGTAGCTCCAGTACAAGATATACAAATATGTCAAAAATGTTACAAATATGATATTAAACAAATGCAACAATAATATTATGTCAATGATGAAAGCTCACCTTCATTTCATTAAATTGCGCTAAAATATCATTGTTTCCGGTGGTGTTGAAAGTGTTGGATCCAAATGGGTCAGCCGGAGTATCAAAAATGTTGTCGATTAATTGACCGTTTTGTTGTTGCACTTCATGTGGTCTCGCTGGCCGCGGAGGTGGCACTGAAATGTTGAAGAAAGTCGTTGAAATAAATTTAAAAAAAATTCAGGAGTGAAACCTTAATCTAATAGTTTGAATTTAATCAAGGTCAACCATCTTGAAATTTGTTTAGTTTTCCTGGTTATATGGAAGTTGAACTGCAACCAAGTTCATCTCAAAGGTGACACGACTATAAATGTATAAACACAATCCAGACCTAAACAAACGCCAACATAGAATGGACAACACAACCTCACCACTCTCCGACACTGCAACTACAGTTAAATTTATCAGGCTAACTCATATTTCCATCGGAGGCAACTCTACTCAATTACCTCCCATTTAGGCCTCTGGAGCATCCATTAAAATGGTTAGTTATTCAAGTTCCATTGGTGTGCTTCTAAGTGAGAAAGCTTCTAAGTGCGAAAGCTTCTAAGTGAGAAAGCTTCTAAGTGAGAAAGCTAAGCGTTGACCAATTAGTAAATGGAATTGGAACTCACACAGAGGCAGAGGTGCATTCAAGCCATTGATCTCCAGGGCAGGAGAGTTGTATGAAGATGGTTTCAGTTCTTCTGCTCTGGGGTCGAAATCATCCTGCTCGTCTTCGTCATCCTCGCTGTGGTTCATCACCGAATTCTCGTTCAACAGATTCCCGTTTGTGTGTTCCTCTGCCCTTGGGTTGAAGTCGTCGTCGCTGTCTCCCAGTCCCAGGCCAGTGCTGAAAAAATATAATTTTTTGGTAAGATATGAAATTTATTATCAAGAAATAAATTGTTCTTAATGGTGGAAACATTTAAATTCTTTCTCTTGAAAATAAATTGTTCAACTTGTGAAATATACTAGAATGATTTTTAAGTGCACAGCTTTCACCGAAAATGTATAAATGATTTTTTACAAAAAACAAAGTGAATGGTATTTTAAAATTTATCATGAAAATTAAAAATGATAAAAGAGAAAACTATAAAACGTTGGAAAAAAAGATGTAGAAATGGACTTGGAAACGTAAAACAGCTAGAATTCTAAACAGTCTTGCATACACAATAGTACAATGCGATACGAGTTTGACTAAAACACAAGAAAGCTGTGGATCAACACAAAAGTGTGCCTATTCAAAACCTTAGTCGAATTTCAATGTATTTTTAAAATTTGATCTAAAAATGAAATGAATATATCTGAATAAAAATCTAAGTAATGAAATCACTTAGTGAAATCAAAAGATGATTGCCAATCTGAATTGATTGCTACAAAATAATTAATAAAATTTCACTGATTAAAACGTCAACATTTAAATATTAGACATGACATAGGTTGAGGAAAATTATATTAATTTCTAAAATGTATATTTTGAATTTAATAAATTTGGAAAAATAATCCAACAACATTGACGTATTGAATTTTATACCAATTAAAATAATTTCACGATTACATATTGCTTATAAGGACGAATTCGTCTCATAAAATAAATATGATTTCCAATGATAATTTAAACGTAATGAAATGTAATTTGAAGCTATTTTAAGGTTTATGAAAAACCATTCAGACGTCAAAAGATAATTTTTAAAATAATTTTCAATGTATTTTTATGCCTACGAATTTTTTTTCGAGCATTAACGAGTCATACCAATGCAATTTTAATGTGTGTTTAATTCTTATTGAAAACTATTTCCGACTTTAAAAGGTTAATCAACGAAGATACTCACCCATTGAAAGACGTGTTGTTGCGGGGGGGACCGGGAGGGAGAGACACGTGGTTGACATCGGGGGAGGGGGGATCAGAGTCACTTGGGTCAGTGCTGGACTCGCCATTCAGCATTAAAAGGTCGGAAATCTGAAAAAATATTAATTTCGTTATTTTTTGTTATAATATAATAATTTTTATTAAAAAATATTTATTATTATTATTCTTTGTTCTAATATGATCGTTTTTATCAAAAACAATAATTATTACTTTTGCTATAATATAAACATTTCTATTGAAAAAAAATAGTTATTATTTTTTGTTATAGCAATCACTTTTATTTTAAAAAGTTACCTTTTTATTGAACTATTTTTGGTTATTATAAAAATTCTTTTCTTAAAAAAATATTAATGTTAACTGTTTTTTTGTCTATAACATAAATATTCTTTTAAAACAACATTATTTAATAGAATAATTTTTCTTCATAAAAAAGCCTTTAATTTAATTTAGTTTTTTTTTTTCTACCGATACGTTTTAATCAAATGTAATCAATAATAATGTTTCTTACGTTTTAATCATTTTTCTATCGATCTTTTTTAATAATCTAGAGAAAAAAAGTTAAGTCTTGTGTTATGTAACATTAATTAAAAATTGTTCATTTATTTTTAGATTAGCTAACCCCTTAATTTAAAAATAAACTAAAATAAACTTTAAATAAATTTTAGTATTGAATTTTTAAGAAATGATTACATACAAGAATGCAAGTAATCTTTCAAAAACCACTGGAATCACCTTTCTGTTCTGCTTATGAGGTTAAGATAAGATAACTTAAGATAAGAATTATTGAAGTGTCTTGCAGTTCTAGCTTAAAAGTTTATATTAAGTTAAGCAAGAAGCAAAAACTATTTTTGAAACCATCTTTTAAGAAAAATAAAACGGTAAAAGAAAAACTGAAAACATTAAAGGGAAAATATAAAGACAATAAATAAAACAATGCAAGAAGAAATAAAGAAAAAAGAATGACAAAAACAGACCCACTAAAAAAAAGAAAAAATCTCACTCACATTATTGTCCTTCATGAACGAGTCGACATCGGGTCTGTTCTTCAACGCCGCCAACTGCGCGATCCTCTCCTTCAGGGATCGGTTCTCCTCCTCCAGGTCGGAGGTCCTCTTGTGCAGCGCCGCCACCTGCTTCCGGAGGTCGCCCTCGCGCCCCGTCGTGTCCAGGAAGCGGCGGTAGGCCAGGTCGAACGCCTGACCGATCGTCAACGTTATCTCCTCCGCCTGAGAGAAAAAATAAAATTTATGAACAAAATGTTATAAGTTGAAAAAAACACTGAATTTTAAGAAATACTGAATTTATAATAAAGTACTGAATTTGCCAGAAAATATTATACTGAACTTACAAAAAAAAACCTGCAGCGGTGGGGAAAATGATCACCCCATAAAATATGAGAAACAGATAAAAAAAGTTTTAGGCCTTTGTTAAACTTAGAAGCAATAACAATTGTGAATAGAACAAAATTAAATATCATGTAGAATTCGATCTTATATATGTTTAATTAAGTTTAAGAGTCTTACATAAATTGTAATTGTTTACAAATAAAATGATAAACGAGTCTTTAATTTTTTCATTAGAAATAGATTTATAAATATAAAAAACTTATAATTAAAGCTTAAACAATAATTTGCATTCAATGTTAAACATAATGGGAATAAATGATTGGTCTTTCAAACGTTTTAATGAAAATAATGAAGGTTAAAAATATAATTGAAATTGAAATTATTTTCATTGATTGCGTTTCCAATGAAAAACTTTTTTCTAAGTTATTGAACCATGATTGTTGGTTCTTTGAAATGTTATTTAATTTACTGAAATAGATTCAATTATATTTGTAACGTTTAATGGGACGAATTAGTTACATGTAATGCATCTTATTTTTATTGTAAGCTATTTTGTGTTGAAGTCTAACAGGAATCTTTTCCGACTGTTCTTCGTAGTTTAAATCTGTAGTGTCAATCAAAATTATAAAATCATTTTATGACATCGACCGATGATATGAAGACAAATTATTCACCAAAGAATAGGAGAGAAAGCCATGATAAAAAATACGCTTTCTTTTGTTTTCCATGAAAAGAAAAAAATTGAAGGAATTAGGATATTTCAAAATATATTGTGGAATACAGACTAAGATACATCTAAAAATCATTGTTCTGAAATCAACAAGTTCATAAACACCAAAAAACTATAATTATAATTATCAATACATTTAAGTTTTAGGAAACAATTATTCGATAAATGTTGTTCATAATGCATATATCTTTCATTTATGTTAGGTGATCATTGCTCTAAAACAAATAAATAAAATAGTTAGTCTACTTGTGAAAAAAATACAAGTTGACAAATCCCTAACAACTCTAAAAACAGTCAATGGTAACTCATAGAACGGTGCCTTACGTCTCAGCTAGAACACAAAATAATTTCGGAATCTATAATGTCTAAAGCATATTGTTGTTACTACTTTATTAATTTATATTTGTATGCAGGTTTGTATTTAGTACAATTGCTATTGCATGCATGATTATTACACCAAAATTATCAGAGTAACTATTACCATTACATTTCTACTATCATCCTCATCATTTTTCAATTGTTACCATTACAATAGTAACATCAGCATCTTCCCTGCAGTTTTATAATTATCATCATTAACACAGTTAATGTTTAAATATATTCACCACCATCATCATTGATGTAATCTTCACTTACACTATCTTTAAAACAATGATCACAATTATCATCACTAACATAACCACTCACCAGTTTATCGCTGACGAAGACGAAGCATGTGTGTGTGTCGGTATCTCCGTCCTTGGCGATGAAGCTGAAGAACCTCTTCTCTGCCTTGTCATCTGCGCAGTAGCTGATGCGGTGAAGAGGATGTTGGTATAAGATTTTCTGCAACGAAAATAGGTTCATTAGGAACAAAACGGATGAAGTTAGGTACTCATCAGATGTGGTTAGGCACTCAGCAATTGTGGTTAGGTACTCAGCAGATGATGATATAAATACTTCAAATAACTTTTTTAATGTTTGCGTAGACAATAATGAGATTGTTTATTTTTGGCTACTTAAATGCACATTTCACTATTTTATTGTTAAGCAAAACTGCTAAGAAAAAATGAAGCATTTAAAGGTTTAATGATGTTTTGGAAAGGATCTTAAAACTATTTTTGGTCTATTAGATTTATAAAATTCATGTGCTCAGAGAAAAACATTTTCATTTCACAATAATGGTATGAATAAACCTTCCCATTCTCTCTGCACATTCACTACTCACCCTGCAGACCTAATATTTTGGAGCCTTTCTTTGCAAAATCATAACAACGAAAAAGTAAGAAAATAAAATATTTAAATTATAATTGCAAATGCAATGTTTAATACTATATTTTAGCGATATTAACGACAAAAACAACTTGAAATAGAATACTCATATAAAATGGTTCGATGGCCAAGAAATAAATGACATACACACATTAACTTGAACTAGCATCCCTGGGGGGTGGGGGGGGGGGCCTTAAGGTACCAAAATATACGAATCGTGCGTTAAATGAAACGTTTTGTCCAAACCAAAATAGTCATTGGTACATCAATCTAGACTTGCATATATGATAATTATTCTTTAAGATCTAGACTGAGCCTGAGAAAAAGACTTTATAGTAAATGGGTGAAGTTTAAAATATTTGTACTACGATGAAAGTACAATCAACTGAAGCATACATAGAAATACAAACATGTTTGAGTTAAAGGAAAATTCATTAAAAAGTCCAGATTGAGGTGCATAGATAAAATTTACATGACCTTTACTGGTTTGTTATTTTAAAATTTGGTTTTATTTCCATAAAATGATTAATAGTATTATTTTCTAAAACATTTTTTATCAAGTTTAAAATTTATTGATAAAATATTAAATACTTTAATTATTTAAACAAATTTGATCAATGTTGGAATTAATTAACAAATTACTTATTTAGTTTCTATTGTATTAACGTTAAAATTGATTAATACAATATTTACTGCATTTGTTTTTGAACATATATATTATAAATGTTATAATAATTAAAAATATTCAATTTACATTGACGACACAAAAAGTTTAAAATAATGACTATTGTTTGCTTGCTGTAAAATTAATTATTGATGTATTAATATTAAAGAATTATCTGAATTAAAGTTGTGTATATGAAGGTAACTGACATTGCATTTTTTTTAAATTTACTTTTCTTTTGCATTTTTTAAGACTTACTTTTTTTTTGCATTTTTTAAGACTTACTTTTGATTTTACATTTTTTATAACTTACTTTTGATTTGCAATTTTCTTAAGCTTACTTTTGATTTTGGCTCCTGTATAGCAACGCCATCGATGGACACGGTCAGCTCGACCTTGGGCGTCTTGGACCCCTCGGATTTCTTGAGCTGTTGGTTGAACTTCAGTTTCCGGATCCCCTCCTTCACCACATCGATCCCCTTGGGTTGCGCCACCTCCGTGTGGCCCAGGAACTGAAGGTTTAAGAAGTCATTGATGATATACGAATCTAATAACACAAGTGAGGCAAACTATATTACGTGAATGAGAGTTACCTCAATTGTGCTATTCTCAATCTATGTAATACATTGCATAATTTTTTATATGTATTGGTTAAATTTCCTAAGTTAATTTTTTTAACACAAAATGTTTGTGTATATTTATAAGTGTTTGTAGACTATATATATATATATATATATATATATATATCTATATATCTATATATATATATATATCTATATATATATATATCTATATATCTATATAT
>JARUHE010172497.1:0-13885 GCA_031471125.1 Archaeomysis grebnitzkii | reverse complement strand
GGGCTCCATCCTCTATGTCGAGGATGGAGTGGGGTCGACAGCAACAACAACAACAACCGACAGAGACCGACATGCTTTGAAATGCATTGTGGGAACAAATCGAATTTATTGAACTCACAGCTAACAGTTTTGGTCGAAACTGGAATAATCAGACATTAATTCAACTCGGCAGTCAATTTGGTAGCAGTAGTTGGACGATTTGTTCCCACAATGCATTTCAAAGCATGTCGGTCTCTGTCGGCGAGTTTGGTTTTGTAATGTGAGAGTCTCATTTGTAAAGGGTCGTTTTTGTAACAGTTATGTATACTATTTGAAAAAATTAATACAATGTAGAAACCTTTAAATCAAACTGTTGTTTAGATATAACACATATTAATGTTAGAAATTAAATTTACTTACTGTTATTTACATTAGAATAATAATTTATCTTGGTTTGAAGATTTAAATGAGATAAGCTTTAAAATGTAATAATAATAATAGTAGTAATAGTATTAACACTAACAAAAAAACATTAAAAAACAATAATATTGGTAATATTGATATTATTGATTATTATAATGATACTGATAATACTGATAGCAATATTAAGACTATTAATTATAAAATTATGTTATTGTTAATGTTGCTTTTATTCTACTTGTTATTTAAGAAGTATGATTGATAGCTGAAAAAATAATAAATAAAACAATTTAATCTAGTTTTACTTTACATTAACATAATTTATTTATTTATTTTATATAATTTTTTATACACAAATATAGCAACATAATATAATTTAAACATGCTTACAAAGTAGCACTAATAACAATAATAAAAATAATAATATTTTTATTATTAGTACTATTGTTATTATGGTTAATATCATTATAACTGTATTACTAACTTAATTATTCTAATTTTATTTCAGAAGTATAAGAAAAAGAAAAGTGAATAACTAAATAAATCCTTACACAGATATAACAAACTTTTTAAGGCGCAGACACATTACAACCCTTTGACGCACGCGCCTTAGATAACTTTGTTATTTTTTATTGAATGTATCATTATATATCATATTATATCGCATCGCTTATTGACTGCATTGCATGTTTCACCAACTGATTTGAACGTCTCATCATTACATTGTTTCACAGGAATCGAAAAATGACGTATGTTGAAATATTTGAAAGAATTTCAAATAAAAGCCTATATATAAAAATAAACGTTTTACTGTAAGTTAGTGTACCCAGTAAAATGTATAGACAATGCGTGTACACGAACAATAAAGAAGTTTATAAGCAAACAATCACACAATAAATAAGTAAACTATATGCAGTTTTATATCACAAAAATGTTCCTCAAAAGTGATGGGGAGTGGGGGGGGGAGGACATTGGCCTGTAAGGAGGGCTTGCAACCTGATTTTGAATAAGTAAAAAGATTTTTTCGAAGGTTCAGATGATTTATGAAAGTTTTGAATATGTCTACGGTATATGGCAGGGGGGGGGGCACCGTTCTCTATAAGGCCCATGGACTAAATACACATGTTTGGTTCAGCTACTTGTTAATTTGTTTATTTTAATTAAAATTGTTTATATATATCAGGCTTTGTTTGTCATATTTGGTATATAGGGTCTATATGACATATAAAATGGTCACATTCTCAAACATATAAACGTTTATCTTTAAAACTAATTGAAAATAAATAAAACAAAAACAAAAGTAAATACGTTAATATTTGTTTTTGTTTATGTTTTCTTGTAAATCTGTATGTAGTTAATGATGTGTTAATACTTTCTAAATGCATCTGATTTGATACATTTCAACAAAATTAAATTTGATATTGGTTTAGATATTATTTGAAAATTACTCAAATTAAATTACAAAATGCAAACATTCGATCATTGAAAATTTTAATTTTACTACAAGCCTTAAGCTCGCTATATTAATAAACAAAATTCTAAAACGTTTCCAGTGAGTACATGTGATCATTTAAACTCAACACACCCTAAATGAATTTAACATTCAGTCCGTGTTTATAATATGAGCAAATACTAATTATTTTCAAAGATCTCTAAACATTAGTTATAATTAATTAAGTTAAGTCAAACATAATATATATTAATACTGATTGCAAGAAACAGGCCTTCCTATTTTAATTAATTGATCTTTTGTTGCTACTTTTAATAAAAAGTTTGTATCACTAATAATGCAAGGCTTGGTAAACTATGCTTAATAGCTTGAATATTACTTATTCATAAGCCCAAATGGAAAATATAAACAGTATGTATATGCATAAACGAAGCAATAACAGTAAACTATAATATGCTGCAATTAGAATATAGTGTCATATATAACCTGTTATAGTTTAATTACTTTTTACCTCTTCCTGAAATGTTTATGAAATTCTCGACAACTTTGCTGAATTAATTTTATCATATTTTCCCAAAACATAAATAATACTACACTGTTTTTATTATACAAAATAGCACTGTGACAATTACAATTTTTCCTTTCAGTAAAAATGCTAAATCCTACTTCAAAGCCAGTAATCAGTTCTAGCAAAATACAGCAAAAAGTACTAACAATGTACTATCATTTAAATAGTCTTCAGTACTGCAGTAGTTACTGTTCGGAAATATAGTTCATTTTATCCGTGGTCTAGATTTTGAGAAAATCTAGAAAAAACCTGATAGCCTAGCTTGTAATTATGTTCTAATGTTAATTTTAAAATTATTCAAAACTTTTAATTAGACCTAGCAACCTTATTTGATATTGATAAAATTATTTATTTATAAATATTTTAGATAAATATAATTTGTTATTCAAGGTAAATTATTTTTATAACTACTTTAGACAAATATATTTGTTATCCGAAGATAGAGATAGGCCATATCTCTATAGTCAGAAAAATGCGAGCTGGCAAAAAGGTTATAATATTGGTATAATATTAACGTTTTCTATAATCAAATTTAACAATAGTATTAGCTGTCTAAAATTAATGTCTGAGAAAGTTTATTTTAAACTACTTGAATGTTATTGGGTAATTTATATGCCACTAATAATATTGTTAAATTTGGTACACATTCTTGTCCTGTTCTTTTAAAGTTTTATCACAATTGCTTGTCCCAGTCTTTTAGATGGTTAATAGTCACCAATATTATAACCTTTTTGCCAGTTCGCATTTTTCTGACTAGTATATAAATGTCCATCATTGTATTTATTTTATTAATATCTTTGATTATATGTTTATGTTATGTAGAAATTTAAGAATTTTTTTTTCAGATTCAACGATCGTTGCGAAAACGCAAAACTGCCCCGAGGGCTGTGCAATTCTTATTTGTCAATGTGACAAAGAATTTGCAGAATGTCTTGCAAACGAAAACTTTTTGGAAGCAAACAGAAAAAGAAAATTGGATAAATATGAAACTTTTTGTTGCAAATTTTGTCCTTTCAGAAAAAGCTTGCGTAAAAAAAAATCTCAAAATATTTGGTCCAATACACTTCATGTAGGTACAAAGACCTCCTCAAATCCTGATTCAGATGACGACGATGCTTTACTAATCACTCCAACCCCTGATAAAGATTTAGATCCTCAAAGTGATTCAAATGTAGATATAAAATATGATTCATTAACTACTTCAAGCTATGATTCAAATGTAGTTATAAATGATGATTCATTAACTACTTCAAGCTATGATTCAAATGTAGATATAAAATATGATTCATTAACTACTTCAAGCTATGATTCAAATGTAGTTATAAAAGATGATTTATTAACTACTTCAAGCTATGATTTAAATGTAGATATACAAGATGATTCATTAACTACTTCAAGTTATGATTCAAATGTAGTTATAAAAGATGATTCACAAGAAGTTTCAACTACAACTTCTCAGGATGTTGTCAGAACTACAGTTACCTTTGCACCGGATATAGGAGCTCAGGATATATCGTCAACTTCTTCGGAAGTTCTTGAACACCCTTCGAGCACAATGCATCCACCTGATTCAGCCGCAGAATAATCAAATGATAAAGACATAAGTGAAATGTGATTTCTTTGAAATTCAATAGATTTAACTTAATTTTCCTATTTTACCTAAAGCAAGAGGTAAATGATACAATATTTGTTCAAGTTTCCCATACCAAATCTTGATAGGATAACACACTATATTTTTCTTCCTATTAGGAAGATATAGTTTGAGATATGAAAGTATACACAATTAAATGCCACCGAGTTTTGTGATTATTAATTTCCAAGAAATATCTAGATAGAGATATCAAATTACAGGAATGTAAGTGACACTATGATTTTTGGTCATTAATAGTGTACCAAGAAATATTTAGTTTGAGATACAAAAGTATAGAGGTATAATTATTTTGTGATTATTAGTAATATTTAATTTGAGATGTTGAAGTATAGAAACATCATCTAAGTGCCACATTAAAGAGTTTTAATGACCAAAAATTTCCAATATATTTAACACATATTAAGTACATTTGGCGTAGCTAACATATAACGTGCTTAAAAATTATTTTTTGCACTGGAAAGAGTGATCAAGTTTTCTACTAAAAAGGAGGTTTGCCAAAACTCATGTTTAAGATTTATTTATTATAATTTATTCTACCTTAAAATAATGTTACAGATAGTATTGGTTAATTTGTTCTATAACGATGAAAATTGTAATTAATTTATATATGTATGTTGTAGTAGCAAAGACTATATATGGTGTGTAGTGATAAAATAAATAAATAATAAACAAATGCTGGTTTTGTATTTACTCTCCTTGAATCTCTATACGTATGCAATTTCACAATAGTATTCCTTTCGAGACTGTATTATTATTATTATTATTATCATCTAGCCTACTTCAAAAAATACTTCATTTGAAAAAAAGTTAGGCTAGTAATGAAAAGTGGAAACAATTAACCCAGCAATTTCTTCTAGAAGGTCAAAGCACCAATTTTGTGCGATTGATTAACTTGCAACAAAATAAAACTGTCAAAGAAAAGTTTAAAATGAGTTACATCAAACAAATCGTTTAAATATGGATTTAAATTGCTTATATACAATACAACAAATTATACGCTTGTGAAGTTATTTAGTTTATTCACGTGTCTTAATTTAGTTTTATACTTCATAATTTTATGTGACGAAGACTAGTAAGGCTATAACTGAATTCTACTCTATATATAATTATATAGGTTCGCATGGACGGTTGGACACTAATCGTCATGAATAAGACGTTAACAACTATTTTCTTGCCCCAAATAAATATTTTGCGATGAATATTTAACAATATGATCCAGCAATACTTCCCTACATTGTACCCCACGTTAAAAAAAACAATTCCCCTCGTGGGGTGAAAGTAATACGGTGAGCTACTTGAATGGATTAAGTCTGGTTTTGCGAAAATCCAATTATCTCCGAAAATAAGAACTTCTACATGTTGATATTGTTTGTTAAAGGTTAGTGATAGTTTTACGTTGATAACATTATGTTTATTTCATTTTTGTTATCATAGTTTTTAGTTTTAGGCCTATGACGATCTTTAAAGCTCAAAATTATCTTAAATCCTGAATCGTCATAGATTGAAAATTAAGAAAAATACTTTGTCATGCACAGCGATTACTGATATTGCAATTGGTATGGTGACGATTATGGCTCAATTCATCTTTTTTAATCTCTATATCATGACGATTTTGAGTTAATTGATTATTTATAATCCTATGCTATGATGATTGTAATTTATTCGATATATTATATATCGTCATACTAGGAAAATTATAATTTATTCAATATAACGTAATCCACAAACAATGATGATTATAATTTATCCCATAATTTTTCAATTTTGTTCCAAGATAAACAAAACAGTTCGCCAAAATCCAATTTCCTGTGTCCAGAATAAATTGTCTATTCTGGGATAAATTTTATCCTGGAATACAGCGATTTGGCTATGTCAAAACAAGGTTATTCTCCACCACCCTTTTTCTGATTCAATCAAAATCCTATAACATTGAGTGAACGCAATTTAATTATTAAATAATAAAAGGTTTAAATCATATTCACTCAATAAGCGTATTCTCAACCAACTTTACTTGATTCAATCAAAATCCTATAACATTGGTTACGGTCAGCTGCAGCTGCAGATTCGTCAAGCCTGAGCTGAGTATCAAGTTTGTTTTATGCAGCTGTGGCGCGTTGGCTGTGGTTTAAATTTTATCCGTCTATTGATTTTTTGGCAGAATGGCAAAAAATATTTTTCTATTTTAAAGAGGGCGTTCGTTTTTGATTGTTTTTAACTTTTTATTTCAATAAAAAATATAATTCATTTAATTGCAAAGTTGTTTTTAAATAAAACACCTATAAATAAACTACTAACCTTGGGATGAACGAATGGTGTTCATAACTAAGATCCACTGATATAACGAGGTTGATGTGCAGCTCTGGCTACACGAATCCGCATCTCTGCAGCTGCAGCTGACAGTAACCAATGATTCAATGTGATTTAAAACATTCTTAAATCAAAAAATATTCTATAACCAACGACGACCGTAATAGGACCCACCTGAGTGTGAGTGAAGAGTTTATATTTAGTAGTTTTAAAAGAGAGATAGGAGACGATATGACGAACAAATTAGAAATATAGTAATACGTAAAGATAAAAGTATCTCTATCTTCGAGACGCTTGGTTATAAAGTGAACTCCATATATTTTTTTCTACAATACTTTTGAGTGTATGGTCCCTGTGACTTCTGGAATGACCCAACTGTAGCATATATCCTATCTATAATACGAAAATCGTGTATTGTATATAGGCCGTTCTGTCTTTTTCCTAATGGAAGTTTTTTAGCATAGATACAATTTGAATAAAAACCTAATCGAGAAACATCCGAGTCGACCATTAATTGCATGGTAGAGAAATGTGGAAGTTTTGAAACACATGCGATAAAGTTTTAAAATGTGATTTATTTTTTATTCAAAATACATTTTTGAACACGTTCACTCAATATTATTGTATTTCGATTTAATCAAAAAAAAGGATTCAGAGTGTACGTCTATAATATGTAATCATCATATATATAAATGACAAACCAGGTAATATGTAATCATCATATATGACAAACCAGGTAATATGTAATCATCATATATGTCAAACCAGGTAATATATAATTATCATAAATGTCAAACCAGGTAATATATAATTATCATATATGTCAAACCAGGTAATATGTAATCATCATATATACCAAATAAGGTAATATGTAAACGTCATATATGACGATTTTAAATCTTTGAATTGACGATATGTCGATAATTGATAATTTAAAAATAAAAGAAAGAAACTTATTATTACGAAAGAACTACAAGGTTAATTAAATTTTTGGGATAATGTCATAAAATTGTGATTTTTTAAAGAAATATAGACACCTAAAGATGATGATCACTGTCCATACTACCCTACTACATTATGATAGTCACTCAGTTAAAATGGCTCCCAACTGTATCAAAGTGTATCCTCAAATATATTGTACTATAATTGTACAGAATGTTTAAATCGAAAGGTATGGTGCACCAAGACATGCAATTTGGTATTTGCATTACAATTGTTCATTGTGTTCAGGTGGTAATTCTTGTAATAGTTTATTTAAAATATAAATATAAAAATAACTGATCTTACTAAAGCTTATTTTAACTTTGAAAGAAAAAAAGTAATTTATCAGATACAAAATGGTGGACGTGTAGGTTTGGTTTCCTCTGCAGCCATCGTGGCAATTGATTGGTCTCATCCCAGTAGGTCGTGATAGAATTTTCGCCGTCTCAGTATCACGTTTTGGTGATACCATTTTTGAAGTGGTCTGTCAGCACTTTTATGAAGAATGGGGCTTGCAATATCTAACATAATTATCATTTTTATTTGGTTCGTGTCGCATAAAAAAGCAAACAATTAAGTAGTCAATCCGTTATCTTATTTCACAATTATCTAAATGTAATTAGATAAATAATAGTTGACTAAGAACACGAGAGAAAGTTATATTAGTTTAAACGTTTTCAGTCTTTTTATTTCTTTTGAAGGTATTTTGTTTTATTTGTTCAACATATATATTTTATATTTTTTGTGGGGTTGAAATGTTTGTACAAAAGTTTAAATCTATCAAATATTATTAAGAAACATTAATCTATAACATTTTAAATGTGTTTTGAAATGTGTATTAACTACATGATTAATATATATTTTTTCAAATATGAAGAATTGTCCAGAAATTTGATATCATAATCTATTGTTTTTCATTACCTCTTTAATAGTCTTAGAATTGAAGACACCAGAGAGTTACCATAATAATTGACTATGTAAGTTTTCCCCAGTGTTGAGCGTGAATTGAAAGTGTATTTATCGTTTGAGGGACCATTTCATTTATTTATTAATTTTATTATCTTATGTGTTTATTTATTTATTTATTTGTTTGTTTGTTTGTTTGTTTGTTTGTTTGTTCATTCATTCATTCATTCATTCATTTATTAATTAATTTATCAGGCGTCATACATTGTAAATTGGATTCAAGTCGGAAGGCAGTAATGGCAAACCTAGTAAATGTTTGTGTTGTTGTTGGAATCAATATTACGGATTTGCTCCATGGAAAGGTCAATTGTCTTGAAGTAGATTGATGTGTATATGAAGGTGGAACAATATGATGCATTTTGGGGGGGAAATCTTCCTTCTGTTTCGCAAAGCTATGCAAGATTATTGATAGTTTGTTATCTACCGCCACAAATTGATAATTTTCATTATTTTACATGTGCGGTGTAAATGATATTCTTTTTAACGCATCTGTGAAACAAATTTTTCCCAAATTCCTGATCTCCCAGGAATATAAATAACAGTTGGTGTCAAACCGAGTCAAAATCTCTTTTTACATTAAAATTGTAAGCTAAATATTTTCCAAATGTGTTTGTTTACACTAAATATATTTTTTTCTTCAAAATCCCTTTTTTCTCGTGTAATAACAACTAAAAAAATATTGGTTGTATATCCTTACATATTCAAAATTATACCATAAGTTCATTACAAGTGCAAAATAGCTTATCCTTCATTATCTTGACGTGCTGTAATATAATATAAAATAAAGCTAAACTATTGTACAATATATTATATATTATATAGTATATATTATAAAATATATATTATTTATTATATATTATATATTATATATTATGTAATATAATATAAAATAAAGCTAAACTATTGTACAATATATTATGTGATAAGTAAAACAACAAATAAAGGTAAAATATTATGAACTATTAAAATAATGAAAAAATATATATTACAATTTATTTAATGGACATATCAGCTTAATGTTAGTTTCTAAATATTTTTTATTTAATGTAGTATTTTTGTAATTTAATTGAAAATGTATTCGGCTAAAGTATGATATAGTGCTATAGTTTACTTATTTATTTATTTATATTCGGCTAAAGTATGATGTAGTGCTATAATTTATTTATTTATTTCTTTATATTCGGAAAAAGTATGATGTAGTGCTATAATTTATTTATTTATTTATTTATAATCGGCAAAAGTATGATGTAGTGCTATAATTTATTTATTTATTTATTTGTATTCGGCAAAAGTTTGATGTGCTATAATCTGAAAATAACAATATAGAATGTTGTTTGCAATGAGAGGAAGAAGTGATGTATATGGTCAAATTACTTTTATTTCGACAATTTTTAGTTTAATTAAGTGATCATCGAGTGTTGTGGCTATCAATGGGCTTGCTCTAGCATATATGTATGTTTGTTGGGTTAACGCAAAGTGAAAACATGTAATGCAAATATTTATTGGGCTTATTATGTTGTCATTGGTACACTAATTAAGGTCAAATTGGGCTTAAATGGATTTATTAATGTTGTCATTGCTAAACTAATTAAGAGCTAATCGGGCACACAGAAGTGTTGGTGAAAATGTTGTTGGATGTTCTATTGTAAATGTGAAGTTCCATCCACACAAATGAATCCAAGAGAGCGACGATTGGTAAATCTTTGTATTGTCATTGACTATGCCCAATAACAGCTATTGTAGTGCAGATATGATTCGAACATAATGCCAAAGTGTTGGCACTCTTTGGCAGCGAGTCGGCATTGGCATCGTTACCTGGCAACTAGTAATCATTTGGTGGCGTTGGGCCAATGTGTGCAAAATGGTGGTCGAGCTTGCGATTGTGAAAATAAAATGTTTCGAAATTTTGATATTTAAAAATTAGAATTTCCATCATTATTGAATTTTTTCATTTATTATTTTTCTTATTTTTAATGTAAATATAATTTTTTTTATTTGGTCCCAGTGGACCAGGCTATGGGTGCAAGTTCAGCACATTCACCGCCGGGTGTTCCCAACAGCATCCGGTGTACTCAACGCAGATATAAATAACAAAATATTTTATAAGATTAAAAAATGTTATTTAAACATCATTGCTTAGTTTTGAATATTTATTAAGCTCATTAAAAATAGTCTTCATTTAATCTATAAATGTTGAAGGTTTTTACTTTTGTCTCATAAACAGATGTGCGGCTTTGTTTTATCACATAAATAATTGCGAAGTTTCTTAGAGTGACACTTTAATGTTTTTTGGAAATTTATTCAAAATATTCAATATATTTATACATTTCATTTGTTATAATTTGAACACTTTTTCAAGCGGAGTATAGTTGTTTTTTTTTAAACTGGAGAGCCTAACATGTTAATATATTGTTTAAAGTTGGTGATTATTTTGAACAAGTTGTCAACATAAGTGGACATACTATAAGAAATAAATAAATCTTCAATATCAACGCTACAATAATTACAAGTTTGAATTACTTGTCTCGAATTTATATCCATATAAATCCAGATTTGATTATGTATGAATAAGCTGTTTAACCAGATTTTTTTTTGTTTTAACTTCTGCCTTCAACCGTACATAACCGCGCTTTAAATCAGATAGAATTGCATAACCAAAGGTTAGAACAAAATATAAATATTCAGTTTTGAGCCAAGTACGTAGTACTGACGTGAGTTGAGATGTTGCATGATGTCAATGTAGGTATAACATTTTAGTTAATTAGGTATAACATTTTAATTAATTAGGTATTATTCAATTTGGTATAACATTTTTAATTAATTAGGTATAATATTTTTATTTAATTAGGTATAATTTAATTAGGGATTAACAGTTTAATTAATTGGGCATAATTTAATTAGGTATAACATTTTTAATAAATTAGGTACTTTTTAATTAGGTGTAACATTTTTAATTATTAGGTATAACATTTGTAATTAATTATGTACAATTTAATTAGATATAACATTTTTAATAAGTTAGGTATAACATTTTTAATTAATTAGGTATAACATTTTTAATTAGATATAATATTTTTAATTAATTATGCAAATTTAATCAGATATAACATTTTAATTAATTAGGTATAATATTTTTATTTAATTAGGTTAACATTTTTAATTAATTAGGTATGACATTTTTAATTAATGAGGTATAACCTTTTTAATTAATTAGGTATACCATTTTTAATTAGATATAATATTTTTAATTAATTATGCAAATTTAATCAGGTATAACATTTTAATTACAGTAGTTAGGTATAACATTTTTAATTAATTAGGTATGACATTTTTAATTAATTAGGTATAATTTAATTAGGTATAACATTTTTAATTAATTAGGTATAACCTTTTTAATTAATTAGGTATACCATTTTTAATTAATTATGTATAATTTAATTAATTAGGTGTAACATTTTAATTAATTAGGTATAACATTTTTAATTAGTTAGGTATAATTTAATTAGGTATAACATTTTTGATTAATTAGGTATAATTTAATTAGGTATAACATTTTTAATTGATTAGGTATAACATTTTTAATTGATTAGGTATAACATTTTTAATTAATTAGGTATAACATTTTTAATTAATTAGGTATAACATTTTTAATTAATTAGGTATAACCTTTTAAATTAATTAGGTATAATTTAATTAGGCATACCATTTTTAATTAATTAGGTATAGCATTTTTAATTAATTAGGTATAATTTAATTATGTGTAACATTTTTAACTAATTAGGTATAAAATTTTTAATTAATTAGGTATAACCATTTAATTAATTAGGTATACCATTTTTAATTAATTAGGTATAATTTAATTAGGTATAACACTTTTAATTAATTAGTATAATTTAATTAGGTGTAACATTTTTAATTAATTAGGTATAACATTTGTAATTAATTAGGTATAACCTTTTTAATTAATTAGGTATAACATTTTTAATTAATTAGGTATAACATTTTTATTTAATTAGGTATAATATTTTTAATTAATTAGGTATAACCTTTTTAATTAATTAGGTATACCATTTTTAATTAATTAGGTATAACATTTTTAATTAATTAGGTATAATTTAATTAGGTGTAACATTTTTAATTAATTAGGTATACCATTTTTGATTAATTAGGTATAACATTTTTAATATATTAGGTATAACATTTTTAATATATTAGTTATAACATTTTTAATTAATTTGGTATAATTTGATTAGGTGTAACATTTTTAAATAATTTGGTATAGTTTGATTAGGTGTAGCATTTTTAATTAATTAGGTATAACATTTGTAATTAATTAGGTATAATTTAATTAGGTGTAACATTTTCAATTAATTTGGTATAATTTGATTAGGTGTAACATTTTTAGTTAATTAAGTATAATTTAATTAGGTGTAACATTTTTAATTAATTTGGTATAATTTGATTAGGTGTAGTATTTTAATTAATTAGGTATAACATTTTTAATTAATTTGGTATAATTTGATTAGGTGTATCATTTTAATTAATTAGGTATAACATTTTTAATTAATTTGGTATAATTTGATTAGGTGTAGCATTTTAATTAATTAGGTATAACATTTTTAATTAATACACTCCGGTAAATATTTGTGGTTTTCAATGATGAAACTTAAATTGGTAAGACGAACAATGTCGTTGTTAAAGAGATGTGGAAATAATGACCAATAATACATTATTGTCACATTGACGTTCAAATTACCATGTCTATATATTCTCTCATCAGGATTGCAAGTTGTGTTGCTGTAGAACATGGATAGACTTCAGTGATCCACACAGTTTACCTTTAAAGAAAGTCTATTGAATGATCTTACAAACACATGTTCAATAAAATGAATTGATTAAAAGTTGCACTTCATTGTATAATTTCCCGAAATAGCTTTTGAATTGATTTTCAGGCCCATTTAAACTTTATTTGATGATATCATGCCACAGTTTTAACGCACATCTCAAAAATTATCGAACGGTGTATTTTTCTAATTGTTCCAAAATAGAGGAATGTAATGGTGCGCAAGTTTTTTCAGCTACACTTTACATATCGGGTTATTCATGATTAAAAAATCGTAATCACCCACACATACCTTTCCCTTGGATGTAAGGTGACACCCAACTAAAGTTGCTGGTTATATGACTGCACTGCCTCCACCCAAGAGTAGGAAGTGACTACGTTTGAAGAACTATTACTCTCTAAGGATTTAAACGCCTCAAAATTGCAATTTTGCGAGGACAGATGTGAAGGAATTCTTAACTATTGCCGATCATCATCATCATCATCATCATCATCATCATCATACTGTTGTTGGTGTTGGTGCTGGTGTTGTTGTTGAGCCCTCACGTCGGTGGGTCGCAGCATCGAGCTAGTAGCCCCGCCGCTCCCACCGGGTCCGTCCAGAGGGCCTACGGGGCCATGTTCGCCCACACATGCGGGCATACGAACAGGTGTGTGGTGTTGTGTGTATGTTGTTGGCACAATGGGAAATTGGGTGATGGGTGTGAGTCAGGGGCTATT
>JARUHE010172386.1:0-12423 GCA_031471125.1 Archaeomysis grebnitzkii | reverse complement strand
TGCTTTCTTTACTTTCTTTTCATTTGCTTTCTTTACTTTCTTTTCATTTGCTTTCTTTACTTTCTTTTCATTTGCTTTCTTTACTTTCTTTTCATTTGCTTCCTTTCCTTTCTTTACTTTGTTTTCATTTGCTTTCTTTCCTTTGTTTTCATTTGCTTTCTTTCCTTTGTTTTCTTTGCTTTTATTTCTTCATTTCTTTTCATTTGCTTTCTTTTATTCATCTTTCACTTTCCTTTATTCATTTCCAAGCTTTCTTGTCCTAAATTTTACTTTGTTCACTTGTGCATTAAATGCGTTTGGTAGGTTTTCATGAAATGGGCCCATAGGAGGTATATAAACAATTGTATGACGTTTTGATTGAATGAATTTCTAATAAAATCGGATTTTTATTTCCAGGCTGGTTCACTCCACCCAAAGAAGATGGTTAGTAGTGGAGCTGTCAATAATTTTATATACTCTTTTATTTGAACTTCTGTCATTATTTGAAAGTTCATTTTGGTTACTTTCATTCGCATCGTTTATGCGTCTTTTTCAATCTCATTTGTATAGTTTGCGTACATTTGGACTTTACATATTCGCATAAAATCTTCTAGAATACGACGAGAAAAGGTGTTAGTAGAAAATGTTTTGATTTGAATAAACTTGACTTTAATATTTACCATTAATTTAGGTATGTTGAGAATTTTTTTTAATATTTTGAATATTGAATAAAAATTTATAATTTGTTCTATATAACTGCCTTGAATGCCCAGTATTATGTTTTATCACTTGATAATTGTTTTAATATTTATTTGTTTCTTAAATTACATTTGAATAATAAATATATAATGGTTTTAGTTCTATCAACTTCCAAACCATTCCATACCCTATAAATGTTGTCACCTACACACATTCATCATTCTCTATACTGTGCTTTAACCCAAGTCTTGACTGTACAGTAATGCCACATACAATTGACAGAATAAATTGCTGCAGTTAGATATTGTCATTGTAGATAACTTCAGTTAAAGTATCTCTGAAGGATCATTGGTCCCACCTCCCTAGATTAGTTGGTCTTCCATCGTCCAAATGGTTCTTTTACGTCCAAGAAATGTGCTCTGAGCAAACTTCTGAACAAAAAACATTGCAACACTGGCTTGGCTAAAGAAATGTCAGTTGCTTCTAACCTATCACCAAGTGGCTTCAAAAGCTCTAGTGCTGATTAATATACTAATAAGGAATTGAATCCTAATAAATGATAATCATATTTATTGATACAAAATATTAAAGTAATAAAATATTTTTCGTTCCTTGAAATAACGTCGAGTATTAATGAGGGGTGAGTAAGATCATATGCATCATCAGTTCTGTTTTGGATTGTAACTTCCGTGCTATATAAATATACAAAATAAAAATGTATAGAGCTGCAAGGAAATTTTAATTCACAAGTAATCAAGCAAATTGTATTCTACAGATTTTTGTGGAATAAATTCAAATCTAGCAAAAATTAAGTCAAGCTTGTTCAAATTTTAAAGTTTTACCAAAATGTTGATCGGATAATACACTAACTTCAATGTATTTGAGTCCTTATGGCTAAACTATTTGTTCATTGTCCACGTGTGGTCAACAGGGGTAGGAATATCCAAGTTGTTGAGAATTTACAAAAAGTTTATTCAATTGTCATAGAACGGTTTTTGTGTACTATTTGTTGATTAAATTGTCAAATCTTTTCATGTCCATTACGAATTGAAAGCAATGTTGTTGATGTTTCGATTATTATTATTAAAGGGTTTACACACTGCTGGGGAAATTATTCAGATTATAACCTACAAAACATGCATATAAAATCCTCTGGACTACATGCATTACATGTACAAATAATTTTCTTGAAGATTTTTTTCATGCAAGAACAGGGCAATTTTTATAGCTGCACAGCCTGGTTTCATAACATAAAATAAAACAAGTGCATTGCATTCACTTTTACAGCCAAGAATTTTTGTTTTGGATATGAATTGACAATAGCACAAGTGAAGTAAGCTGTTATTTGAATGTGGGTTACCTTACATGTGCTATTGTTGATCCATATATTCACTTGATCAGAGGGGCAAAACACGAAATATGTATGAAGACATTTTGTTAAGTTTGGTGTCCCCTGAAGATGTTCAAATATGTGAAATACGGTCACATAGAGAGGGAAACACGACACCTAAAATCTAATGCAAGTTGGCAATTCAGATTCAGAGTTCAGTTTCATAGATTCAAGTGAACATAGAAATGAAATGTTTGGATTTAGTGGATTTTTTCTCAGCCTCGGAATCAAGTTCTAAAATCAATGATGATGCTTAGACAAAGATTTTTCAAGTCCAGTAAATTAATGTATTTTATTACTATGACAAATTCTTCTGCATGGTTTTGCCCCTTACAACATTAAAGATCGGTTTTGTTATAATTATTTCTGCTTCTCAAGCATAAATAAATGTCCAAGTACTCTATTTTATTCATTGTGATAAAACTCCAATTTGTTTGTATTTAACAAGATCAAATAATTTGAGATCTCTTTTTTGTTTTTACATTCAAATTCTACGAGTATTCTTGATAACTTGCCAAACTAATACCAATGTTTACTTAATGGAAATAGAGGTGCTAATAAAAACTAGCTGCGTAAATATATATTTAGATCCTCTGAGATAATGCACCCAAGTTTTCTTAAATAGCCACTCTTAGCTTAGTTCTGTTGAATTATTTTTTAGCACTCGATTAGCAAATAAAAATAATTTTGTTAGACAAAATTGAATTATTTTTCGAAGGTGAACATTTTTAATCACAACTGTAGTTTTTTACGCTGTCACCACAAACAATTTTTCTAATTTTGTTTATCTGAAATTTTTTCACAAGGTTCAGGTTCATAGATTCAATATAAATGGGCTATACTTTCTTTTATTAATTTTATTAGAAATTGTCTAGCTTTGCTACAATCTTCCATACTTTGTTTTACATCTATAATGTATTTGTTGAAAATATTTTTTAACATCAATTTTTACAATATTCAATCACTTTGTTTAAATTTTACCTATTCTAATGAAAATAAATTTAATTTAAAGATTGCCTTTGCTTACGTTTTATTTTGTAATTCAGTTGTTTTTATCCAGAATTTCTAGTATCATGTGACGTTTCACTTTTTTAATTTAACCCATTTTAGCATAAAAGACGACATTAGGGACATACAATAAGGCTCGTTTTTAACACTAACTTTAGTCTTTAGTATTTTAGTCCCTATGACAATGAGTTAAAGACTTTCTTCCGCATTGTTAACATAGTCGTTGAGGTTTCCATTTGAGGTTTGTGTTAAGTTGCCAGGGTTTTTTGTTCACCCTGCTCCCAGTTATTAGCAACCCCGAGTGGGTTTGAATGGATTTTATGTTTTTCAGTCACATTTTACTACTCATCTCCTATTGTAATAGTCTTTGTACAAAATTTCTAGTAGTTAAGTTTTAAGCCATGATTTTAATTCTGCTATAAACTGATTGTGGAGTTAAAACCATAATTATTCATTATCATATAATATTCAATTGATGAAAGTGTTCGTGTGTGTGTATACACACCAAAGGATGTGTGGATTTCGTGTGACTGTGTAGGTTTAGTCGAAAATCATATTGTAAATTTATATTCATATAACTTGTACATCATTGTTTGTGTAATATCATTATAAACTGTTGACTTTCCATGGTTCTTTCATATTGGCATAAATGGTTTCTGGAGCCAATTAATTGGTTTGAATGGTCTCTATGGACAGTGAATGGTTGTCTCAACCACCAAATTGGCATATGGCCAATTGAATGGTTTTTATGACCAGTTAAATGATCTGTTAGACTAATTAAATGGTTTGTATAACCATTAATTGGTTTTTACAATCAATAAATGGTTTTGTATAACGTTAAATTGGTTTGTAAGATCAATTAAACGGTTTGCATAACCACTAAATTGGTTTGTACAATCAATAAATGCTTTTGTATAACCATAAATTGGTTTGTACAATCAATTAAATGGTTTATATAACCAACCAGCATGACTGTAGATTTGCTTGTCTATTTTTTCAACGTTTGTTTCTTTATCATATGTATACTTCAATGTACTTTTATTTTTCGCATATATTTTCGAAATGTATAATAAAGAGTATATTGTAAAATTGCTAAATTCAGAATATCTTGTATAAACTGCATAATCTTGATTGTAAATCTGTATATTCGAACTTTCATTATATAAAGGATTCTAAAGACTTTGATTTTAGTCTTAAACCGAAATTTTGGTTATTGGCTTTGTTGTGCAGTTTTTTTTATTTTGCTTGATTTGAGGTAAAGAAATAAAATTTGATTTTCTGCATTATACCGAACCAAATTCTTTATTACGGGCATTACCAAGTGCTTCATTAATTATTTCACTCTTTTTATTTTTGTAGTTTCGTAAGTACAACTCCTAAAACTTTCATTTGGCATGAATAATTCATCAAGTTACTTTCCATGCTTTTGTGAATCAATCTGAGCTTGATGTAAATATTTTTATAAAGCATAGACTTGTGAATTAGCAATACGCCTACGGGTTAACATCGATCATGTGCAATAAAAATGAAATTATTTATTAAATTCTAAGAAAAGTTGAGAACAAAAAACATTTTTTGGCAAACAAAATCATAACCTTGAGCTGATCTTTAGATTTCTTATTTTGCCATTTCACTTTTCGTTTTCAACCTTAGCGTTACCTCTTTAGTCCCACAGAATACAAGTTGTTTTCAATACTAACTTAAACTTACACCGCCTGAATTATGTTTTCGTATTACCATTATTTTAGATAGTGACATCTGGTGGTAGGAGGTTAAAACAACTTTATTCGGAATTGAAGGGTCAATAGATATGCAGTTTATGGTCTTGGAACATTGGATGCTTTACATTTTAGTTGAATATGCAAAAATAATGATTAAGCATGTCAAGATCTGTGATTTCAAATTGAACTTTCCCACGAGTGGTCACGGAGGCGTTCCAAAACATCTCCAGAATGCCTCCAGCTACACTATTCCATTGACAAATGTTCCGGAACCTTTCCGTGACCACCTGTGAAAATGTTCAATATTTCTAGATACAATATGCATTACTTTTTTACAATTCATAATCATCATTTCATCCGGTTTTTGTTCACGATACTCTAAGAAATTGAGTCTTTATAAAATGTACATAGTCGTAATCATCTTTATTGGCGTTGAAACTTTTCATTTTGTGTGGAAAGTGGCGTTGAACTAATCTGAAAAAGTTACTCTAAATTCATCTTAAAATTGTAAATAGAAAACGCATTGCATAAGAATGTTAAAGTTCATGTTTAGTGAAGTTGAGTTTGTTTCTTCCATCATTTCTTAGATGAATGAAAATGCTTAATCATTCAGTTTAACTGACTGCAAATTGAAGTTTTAGTTTTGTTGGGCCTGTAAATTTTTTTTTCTTCAGCGAAAATTGAGAATCTTGTTTAATTTACATCAAGTTTGAAATCGCCATTGACAAATGATTGGTAAATATGCGAGCATGAGAATGTTTTGGAAAGGATTTTTCTTAATTTCAATGAAAGCCATTCCTTAGCTCGAACATCTGATTATAGGAAATAGTTAGTGTTCTCCTAAATTTTGAAGACTAACTAGATACTTTATTTAGAATTTGTCATAAGTCCATCTTCTGTTTGTAGCCATAGTGTGGTATTTCTGAAAATATATTTGTTAACTACATTAAACAATGTTTTTTGAAATTACAATAACTTCTGAACGGCTAATTATATATCATTTGCAGTTCCAATATTAAATGTATCGGCCCTTTCATAGCTATGAATTATTTTCTAAATGTAAATCTTACCAAGATTATTATTGTATAACTGATTGTTAACTTTTCTTGTAAAATTTATTACTTGTTGATAAGTTTTTATGTTAATTTGGTTTAATAAAAATATTGTAATATATAACATTGTGAACTTGAAAGAAATATTCTATAAATTGTAAACAAGTCCAATTTGTTTTTATGTCATTATAGACCTCCCATTTACATTTACACTACAAGCTGAAGCTGGATTACCCAATTAGACATGAAAAGAGAAGAACAATGTCTCCGCTTTTCTATCGAGTAAAATACTTAAACAATGATAACCAAAATCTAAACATCTTGGGAGGAACAAGATGATCAGGAATATGTTGGCAATCCGAACTACCAAGCTCCTGTAGGCACCCATACCCGTCAAATGATAAGACAAATGCTTGAATCAGTCCAAAAAATGTCCTTCCCTCCATGGAAACTTGAAAATATTTAAGTTTGTTACCAAGGTACTTCGGGAAAAAAACGAAAACACAGTGAAGCACACCTCGCACAGTGTTTCCTGTCCCATACTCATGTGCATAAGGTAATCATCTCTATACAGATGGGTTGAAAACTAATGAGAATGTTGGATTTGCTGCTGTCTATGGACCAAACTTTTTACACTACGAGGGTCTTTACTCCCAGAAACAACAATTTACACAGCAGAACTCATGCACTGGATGCTGCCTTGCCAATAAAAAGACCTCTATTGAAAATAGTGGATTGTCTTTTCAGATTCACAAACATCTTTACAAGCACGAATAGCAACAAACTCCCAAGAATCTTCTTGTTAGACATGTGCAATCAAAGTTAAGGTACCCAGCCATGTAAATATAAAGGGTAATGATACTGCAGATAAAATTGCAAATGAGGCTAGAAATTACCTTTACAATCGGGAAATTAAAATACCACGTCAGGATTTCTATTAATTAAGAATTAAGAATCATATAAATGAGAAATGGCAACAACGATGGAATATAATACATCCCATCAGAGCGTAAATCTAACGCTATTTTCTTGATAATGAGTGCCACACATTCTAAAAGAAACCTTCATAAATCCTTAACCACTCATTTATGCACTAATTAGTGAAGAATAAAAGTTTTTTAGAATATCAAAACATATAAAATTATTAAAATAACAATGAAATAATCAACAAGTGATGTTCTGAAAAGTGCCTCCTTTTCCCGATTTATGCCCTGCATCCCATCTGAAACTTCTAAAGCAAAGTGTCAGACCCTGGCCGGCAACACCATGGAATCGAAAATGCCAAACCAGATTAGCAAAACTACACATAGGTCATAGTAACTTAACGCACTCTCAGAGAATGTCACGAGGATGTCCACCAGAATGTCCACCCTGCAAATTACATCTTCTTACTACGGATCCCATGCTAACTGCCTGCCCTGGACTTGCAGCCCAAAAAGATGCTCACAAAATAACCCAGAACTACCAAACATTGCTTGGAAAGAGATCACCCATTCTTAAGATCAAGCTCTACCTTAAAGGCATCGGAATGCTGGAGAGCTTATAGCACTCCTCGCAGACTCTGGAAATTTGAAAACCGCTATATAAACCAAGATTCTCCCCTAGTTAGAGAATCAACTACATAGGCGGTGAATGTGTGTCAATCGTACCCATTGCTTGGTTCATGAGGACCGAATTACAATTAACTAACAAGTTGCTGTAGTTCTGGATAATAAGTAACTACAAATTTTGCTTACGAACCTTATAGTTATGCATTGAACTGAAAAAAAATTAATGTTTTAACTTCTGAATTATGCCTACATTTCTCTATCTTTCTAAACACCAAATGTGCCAAGAATCTACCAGGTGAACGTATAACTGCATCACTCCTGAAATAAATCCCACAACTAACATCGTTGAAATTTTTAGCATTAAACTATTTTTTCAACTGCTTAACCTGATGAAGGTGAATAATAATTTGTGCATCAATTCATTCATTCACGGGAAAGTCAAAACAGTTGTAACAACCCTTTAACCTGCGATGGCTTTTCTTTGATCATGTGGACTTCAAGTAGCACATACTATCTTTCATGCATCTGCTTTCTGACCAATAGCTAGTATTGGCTCTTGTTTTATGCCTTTTTACTTCCTGCGTTTTTCTATGTATGAGGTAGGTATTTTTATGATTGATGTACATTTTATTTACGTCAGTTTTATTGACTAGATGCTACAATACTGTGTAAATTAACAAAAGGTTGGTGCTGCTGACCCTTCATGTTGTTTCTGTTCTTTTAAATTGACTACTCAACTTACTTTTCTACAAATGTGACTTGTTTGAAGGGCTCGCACTATGGTTTCCAACTCAATGTGCAGTTAAACTTTTAAGATCCAACTAACAAAATATCTCGTATTATGGACAACTTTCCATCTTTAATTGAAGCACATGAGGACCAATAGTTAAAATATTTGTGGAGTGAAACGTATTAGTGTTCTTATAACCTAAGGTATTATTCAATATACGTCGCCTAGCTACCTTGCTCAATTTCTCTGTAGCAAATGCAAAAACAATATTGAAAAATTCTCAACTTTGCAGTAGATCAGCTGGGCTTAGTCGCAGGTTCGATGGTCCCACTTCACCCCTAGGATAGCCAGGCGTTCTGCTTTAGGCAGATTAATTCTGTTTTTTAAACGATATATCTGTCTCACATCACATCACCTCAAACATAATTTCAATTGTCCTTTCTTGGACTCATTTGCCAATTTTATCAATCAATTTGAGTATTTTGAAACAGCGTGATATGATGGCCACATTAAACATATATATATATTTTATTTATATAAACCAGGTAAGGACCCACCAAATCAAGAAGCTACGTGCCTATATGTCTTACCAGTTCTTCGGGCCAATGACAAATAACAGACTCCGGTGGGTGTTAGAAACAGCCCAAAGGATCCCACCACTACAGTTTGGTTTTCGACAAAATCGTAGTACAATCGAACCATTGGCTTCTATAACAAAAGCTATGTTGAATGGTTTTAAAGAGAACAAAGTAACTACAGCTGTTTTTTTTATATTGAAAAAGCTTTTCATACAGAAATGTGGTTATTGGAAAACTGATAGACATGGGCAAACATGGTAAAATGATCTACTTTATCAACGATCATCTAAAATGCCACCATGTAAGAGCAGGAGCAGAAAATACTCTCTCAGATTCCTATCCCGTTCATACTGGGGTCCCCCAAGGTGTGTCCTAAGTGCTACTTGTTTCATTGTTGAAATGAACACTATAATAAATACACTCCCCTCAGACACGAAGGGCCTGCTATATGCAGATGACATTGTAATATATAACTCCTCACACACGTTAGATACTTCTGTAAGAATGTTACAGAACACAATAGAGAACTTGGAAATATGGTGCTCTCAAGCAGTCCTGAGACTATCTACAGCAGTTTTTCCCAAACGGTGCGCTGCGAAAAAATATATTATGAAAAATGCAATCCAAAATGTATTAAATATTTCTATAATATTCTATTTTAAATCCTGAATTAGACAAACATTGAGAATGAATTAGCCTCCGCTTATACTACTGAATGTTTTGACATAGTTAGTGCTCGAAAAGTTTCAATTCGTTTCGGTCTTAGCTTTTTTTCGATTCATCTTCCATTTGATCGTAGAGCACATGATTGGTCCCCTAATAAGACAAAAATTTATTCAATATGATGGTGCACTGGAAGGTAATCTTTGAATAGTATTTTATCGTATAGTCTCCCAATGTATTCTTATTCTAGATTATGTTTACAATTAAAAAAGGGACTATTTTTAAACTGCCTGGTAAAGTGGTAACGTAACTAATTAAACATGTTACCACCCACCTTAATTATGTTACCACCATAGAGATAATAACATTATACTTAATTATCCCTATGGCTACCACTCATTTTTAACCGTAATTTTTTCATATGGACAGCAACACCTTTGGGAGACGACACATAATTCTTTTATGAAAGCTTCATTCATGACAATGTTGAAAACTTTGTTTCATATTTAAGTTTTTTCTTAACAATTTAAGTTGTCTTTTGTTGATTATGAATGACAATGTATTGAGATTTTATATAGGGTAACTAATGTAAGGTCCGGACAAAGTAATCCTTTCCTGGCTTCATAATCAGCATTTAAAAAGATAAGAAAAGTAGGTTTAATATTTAAATATTTTATTTCATATAGTATGAGGATAGCTTTATAATCAGTTTTATACAATGCTTTATAAAGGGGTTGACTGCCAGAGTCAATCAGCACACTGTTATGGAGTGAAAGACTTTTATACTTTCCATAAAAATTGTTTATTGAATTGTGTACAAGTTGAATACCATTTTGCATACGATTCGTACATAACTCAATATAAATTGGCTGTAAGATAATTAAAAACTGTTCAATGAACAGTTTTTCTCTATAAATTAAAAGTCTATCGACAAAAAACATAATAGAGTAACACGGAGAATTGTTTATTTCATTATTTTTAATTGTTTATCTTGAATAGACAAATGATTTAATTAAAGACAAAAACAAAACCTTTTAACTATATGTGAGAGTTTCTTAGTTTTTCTTCGTTTAATTGATAAATAAAAATCTTTTCAAGCAATTTTTTATTAATTAAGAATGTCTTTTTATTTATTTGATATATATCCTTATATGATGTTAAAACCTACAAAAGATTTTTCAAATATAAAATTTATATATTTTTTGTTTACTTCTAAATTGAGCAAAAATTATTTTTATTTATTCATTCAATTAATTTAAAAAATAAATTTAAACTCTTCTAAAACATTCAAAAAATTTTAAATTTTATTTTTACTTTTTAATTAATTAAAAAAGTTTTTCATTTTTATGATTAATTGAAAAAATTTTCTCAACATATTTTGATGATGACTAGATGCTATTAAATATTCAAAATTATAATTTCGGAAGCAGCACATCAAAATATAACTTTATTGAGAATTATAGAAGAAGTTGGAAAAACTATTTTAATAAATAGATATCACAGATTAACTAAAAACTTAAATGAATTATAGCATACAATGTCTAGTAATAAAAAATCTAAAAACTAACATAAAACAAAAATTTTCTAACTGTTCTTTAAATAAAAAAAAAATTGAAAAATAATTCTTATGTTGTTCATACAGAAATATGTTGCTAAGTTTGAAGTTAGAGAAAAAACACTCTTAAGTCATGAATAAATAAGGATTATAATTGCGTATCAAATTATTTATTTGTTAGTTATTTAAATTTTGCAAATTTGCTTTTACAGTGAACAACAATTTAGTGATTAAAAATAATCTTTATGAAATAAAAACTTTAATTTATGAAATTTGGAAAATTTATTAATGCTTGTTTGTTTGTTTGCAACTAACACAAAACAACGCAAATGATTAACGCAAAATAACGCCACTTTAGCAAACCATTTAAAAAAGCTACTAAAGCTAACAATTGTATGGCGTTATTAAACTATAACTTTTAAATTTAAAAATTCTTAAAATACAATTTTTAGTGGAACTATATTTAAAAAAATATCAAAATACAACTTTTATATTTTAAGAAATAGGTTCCAATTATCTTCATTGATAACAACATTTGAAAAATTTCTATAGCTAATGTTTCCATAAGAAATATATTTTACAATTATTAATATCTGATTTCTTTTATTTTACATAATTATGTACATTTATTATTAATATTAATAATAATGAAAAAGATGAAGTAAATGATATTTATAAAAACTAAATTATCTAACTAACATATTCTAAAACTTTCTTGAAATATACAAAATATTTCTAGCAATTCTGTTCAATTTGATTTAAGATTGAAAATAATCTTTAGTAAATTTTCAGAGAAAAAGTTTTTGCAACTATTCGTTTTTTTACAGATTAAACTTTTCTAGTTTTAAAAATTTTATAATATTATATTTTTTCGAATTATTGAGATTTTCCAATATTAGAATATTTAAACTTTTGTTCTGAAATACATGATTGAAAAATGACTCATCACAAGGAACTTTTTTTAGTAAAAATTCGGAAACCTAAAAAATTTAAGTTTTTTGTCGAAATTAATCCAAAAAAAAACTTTTAATTTGTTCATTTTTTGGAGTTTTTGGATTTCTATCGAGTCTGGGCAGCGATCATTGCCAGGAGTCGCTTTTCTTCATCTGTTAATCCATTTTTCAAAGTTCGTCTCACTGAAAAAAATAATAAATTTTATTTTGTTTTATTTTGATTATAAAACTTATTTTAATTTTAATTAAATGTAATTATTAATTATAATTCGAAAGAAAATTTTCGTTTTTAACAAAAAAATTATTTATCTTGAATTATTTTTTTGGGTTCATCTCCCAAAATTAAAAAAAATGATTTGAATTTTTTTACAATTTTAATTCAATTACTCTCACGTTTTTTGAAGGATCTATCCATACAAAGTGTGTATAATTTGTCAACACACACACACACACACACACACACACACACACACACACATATATATATATGTATATATATATATATATATATATATGTATATATATATACTGTATATATATATATG
>JARUHE010172276.1:0-13888 GCA_031471125.1 Archaeomysis grebnitzkii | reverse complement strand
TTGTTTCATATAGAATGTTTATCAATTATTACAGTTTGTTTCATATAGAATGTTTATCAATTATTACAGTTTGTTTCTTATAGAATGTTTATCAATTATTACAGTTTGTTTTATATAGAATGTTTATCAATTACTACAGTTTGTTCCATATAGAATGTTTATCAATTATTACAGTTTGTTTCATGCAGAATGTTTATCAATTATTACAGTTTGTTTCATATAGAATGTTTATCAATTATTACAGTTTGTTTCATATAGAATGTTTATCAATTATTACAGTTTGTTTCTTATAGAATGTTTATCAATTATTACAGTTTGTTTTATATAGAATGTTTATCAATTACTACAGTTTGTTCCATATAGAATGTTTATCAATTATTACAGTTTGTTTCATGCAGAACGTTTTTCATTTATTACAGTTTGTTTCATACAGAATGTTTATCAATTATTACAGTTTCTTTCACATAGATTGTTTATCAATTATTACAGTTTGTTTCATGCAGAAAGTTTATCAATTATTATAGTTTGTTTCATACAGCACTGGAGTTTTAAGACGAACAGATTCATATGTCATTGATTTGATTGTTAATGTCTCTGTTTATTGCTTAGCATCACACTAAAAATGTCTTGTTTTTGTTCACGAGATTCATAATAAGGTGACACAACAACAAGTTTTATCAAAATGTCAGATTGTGCAAGAGATTAGGAAAAAATTGAATAGCGTTTGTTGTGAAACAAATGTAACGTATCCTTGAGCTCTCTTTGTCCACACTTTACCGACTAAAATAACAATCTCGACCGTTGGGCAAATTGTTTTTCCACAGCAGTCCTTGTACTTACATGTCTGTCCTGGATTTGAGACTTCCGAAGCTGAGCCAACATTGAAACGATTATAATAAACAGCTTAGAAAAAAATTAAAAAAATAACATTATAGATTACATCGTAAAATGAATAAAAATACAATGGACAAATTAACAATAAAGTTTATACAGCCAATAAATAACAACTTGTTCGCTGTTTGCAAATCAACTTTCACGTGCATATCATTTGTGTAGACCCAGCCTAGAACGTTTTCAAGGTGAATGTATGAGAGATGATTCTCATTTTCACCTTTCAATTGTACCAGTCACAGTAGCCTCAACTATACATTTACCGACATCGAACAAGTTCAAAATACAAGAAATATGTTTTGCAATAATTAAACAACAACCACCTTCTGCTCTGACAACAACCTTTCGCATAAGCACTCGTTTTAAAGCTTTAAGGACACCTATTTGCAATGTATTATAATTGTATGGCAGTGTTTTATTCAATGGAACAATGTTTTATTCAATGGAACAATGTTTTATCCAATAGAGCAATGTTTTATTCAATGGAACAATGTATTATTCAATGTAACAATGTTTTATTCAATGGAGCAATGTTTTATTCAATGGAACAATGTTTCACTCAATGGAACAATGTTGTATTCAATGGAACAATGTTTTATCCAATGGGCAGAGTGTTATTCAATGGAACAATGTTTTATCCAATGGAGCAGAGTGTTATTCAATGGAACAATGTACTATTCAATGCAACAATGCTTAGTCCAATGAAACAATGCATTATTCAATGGACCAATGTTGTATTCAATGGAATAATGTTTTATCCAATGGAGCAATGCTTCATCCAACGGAACAATGTTTTATCCAATGGAGCAATGTTTTATTCAATGGAACAATGTATTATTCAATGGAACATCGAAACCGATGATAATTTTATTAATGAATTCAATATAATTACTTTTATTAACGCTGTTGTTGTTATTATAAACGCCCCCATTTTTTTAATATTAAACCTAGTTGATGTTAGGACTCCTGGATTTGTATAATTATTTTAAAAGTTTTAAGTTGTGTTCTAATATAATGGTTTTTGGTAATAAAATTGAATGTATTTGTTGCAATAGCATAAAGTAGAATAATTTTCATCATTGATAATATGACAATCAATACATATGTTTCTAAGATTAATGATTAATGTTTACATAAATAAATAATGAGTCGACGAATGGAATAAATACTAAAGCCTTTAATCAATCAACAAAACATTTTGCTCTTGTCTTCATTATAGTAATAATGATAATAACAACTGTACTGCTAATCATATATAAATATAATATCAAGAAGATTATTATTATAATAATAATAATAATTATAGCAACTGTTATGCTAATCATATGTAAAAATAATATTAAGAAAAATATTATAATAATAATAGTATCAATATACAGGGGTTGGACAAAAAAATGGAAACACCTGTAAATTTCAAACAAATTCATTTTAATATGGTGTAGGGCAGGGATGTCCAACCTTTTAATTTAATGGGCCGCATTGCAAATTGAAATATATCACTGGGTTGCAAAACCATTTGAATACAATTTTTGAAAAATGACAACATAAAGCAAAACCATGTGAATACAATTTATTTAAACATTGTAAATATTGTTTTTTTCCCCGCAACATGTATAGATATACATAGAAAATACACTAAATTTACTTAGCAAAATGAAATCAATGAGATTTTTGACTTTGTCTTCCAGCCATGATTTTTTCAAAGGTTACAGTCGGATGCAGCTGCAGCTGTGAATATTTGCAGTCAAACCTGCAGATTTATAAATTTTGCAGCTCATTTTGCAGCCCATTATGCATTCGTGAATTTACTGTGTGGTACGAACTTTATCAGTAATTCGATTTTTTAGCAGAATGCCAAAAAGTATTTTTTTATTTTAAAGTGTACGTTTGTTTCTGATCGTATTTAAGTTAGTATTTCATAAAAAAAAACATATTTCACATAATTACAGTTATTTTGGAATAAAACAACTAAACAACTATAAATAAATTATTAACCTTATAACAAACCCTTTTTTTCATAAAAAAAAAACATCGTCACTGATAAAGGTCATACCACGCAGTAAATTCCTGGATGCATAATGGACTACAAAATTTATAAATCTACAGGTTTGACTGCAACATTTGCATCCGCAGCTTCATCCGACGGTAACCAATATTTGCATCGAATGATGTATTTTTAATTCTAAGAATGTTTGCTAAATGTTTATCGGTCAACCTATTTCTTTCTGCAGTTTTAATGTTATTCATGCTTGAAAAGAACTGCTCGCAAAAGTATGTGCTGCCCTACATATATAATAATTTTCTAGATAAATTTATAATTTGATTGAATTCATTGAGCGAACGTAATTTCTTATAAAATAAAAGAAGCGTGTGCTCTCCATTTGATTGAATTCATTGAACGAATCAAATTCCTTATAAAATAAAGGAAGTGTGTGCTCTTTATGGAACGTTTTCAAACCTTTCAAACAACTTTGCAGCTTAATCAGTTCAAGTAGGTATTCGGCTGGCGCTTTATTATATTGAAATGAAAATGGATCGCTAAATAATTTCAACTCAATTTCGATCTTTTTGAAGTAAAAAAAATCTAATTGTAAACTCTTCAAGCAAGTCTTTACATAATTTTGTATTATTTTCATAGCTTACAGAAAAGTTTTGGTCTCTTTCAGATAGACTATGAAAGTGTTCAATTTTACCAGCGTTTAGTTATGCTATTAAATGTTCTAATTTCATAGTAAAACTAGTTATCCGCTCAAACATTGAGCAGTATAACTGGTCTCTTCCTTGTAAATGCAAATTAAGTTCAGATAATATTTCAGTGATGTCTACAAAGAAAGATAAATCATTCAACCATTCTTCATTTCTAAAAAATATACATTTTGTTTATTCTTTTCCAAGAACTGTTTTATTTCAGGCAACAATAATTGAAATATTTTAAAGGTTACTGCTTTACTGAGCCATCTGACTTTTGAGAAACACACAACGTCTTCATATTCACTGCCAACTTCGTTCAAGTATGCTTTGAATTCGCGATGATTCAAACCCCGCGATCTGATGAAATTTACAACCTTAACAAGATCAGTCATCAACTGTTTCATATTTAATTTTTGAGCAATTAATTGTTGTTGATGAATCAAGCAATGGTAGTTGAGTATCTCATGGTCAACCGATTCTTTGAATAAAGTAATAAAGCCATTGTTTCACCCGTCAGAGCAGCAGTTGTAATTGAATATTTTTTTCCTATGAACATTGAATTTTTTAACGACAAATTAACATACTCATCTATGTCGTTGCCAGTTGTTGTGCCCTTCATATGACAGAAGTCCAACGTTTCTTCTTCAATAACATTAAACTTTACACCAATTCCTCTGAAAAAAATAACCAATTGTGCAATACCACCATGATCAGTACTTTCATCGAATGCTAAACTGTAATAAACGCATGCAGATAAGTGGTCCTTCAGTGTGCTTTTAATAACGTCCTCCAAGTCATCAATTCTTCTATCAATTGTCTGATGTAATAGGCATGTTTTATTCACTAAGTTCACCTTATCTCGGGAAAATACTTCTTGCAATGAGAGTCAGTAGTGGGCTGCATCCAAACACTGAGCGGGCCGCAATGCGGTCCGCGGGCCACAGGTTGGACAACCCTGCTCTAGTGTGTTCTCCAAGTTAATTCCATACTCTAGTGTGTTTTACAAATTAGTTTCATACTCCAGTATGTTTTACAAACAAACTTTATACTCTAATGTGATTTACCAACGAATTTCATACTTTAGTATGTTTTACAAACAAATTTCATACTGAAGCGTGTTTCAGAAACGTATTTCATACTGTAGTCTATTGTACAAACGAATTTCAAACTCTAATATGTTTTATAAATTACTTTAATATTATTGTCATACTCTAGTATGTTTTACAAAAAAAAATCCATACTCTAATGTGATTTACAAACGAGTTTCATACTTTAGTATGTTTTACAAACGAATTTCATACTATAGCATGCTTCATAAACGTAGCTCATACTCAAGTCTGTTTTAAAACGAATTTCATACTCTAATATGCTTCATAAACAAACGCTACTCTCTAGTGTGTATTTACAAACGAATTATAAGCTGTAGTGTGTTTTACAAACGAATTTTATACTTTTAGTGTGTTATACAATCGAATTATAAAATCATTTAAATTAATAGTATGTCTTACAAACGCTATTCATACTCTAGTAAGTTTTACATATGAATGCCCTATTCTAGTATGTTTTCTATACGAATTTGTATTCTAGTATGTTTCATAATTGAATTTCACACTTTACTGTGCTTTGAAAACTAATTTCATACCTTAGTGTATTTTGAAAACAAATTTCATATTTTAGTGTGTTTTAAAAACGAATTTTACACTTTAGTTTGTTTTACAAACAAATTTCATGCTCTAATGTATTTTACAAATTAATTTAAAACTATAGTATGTTTTACATACGGATTTTGTATTATAGTGTGTTTTAAAAACGAATCTCGTACTATAGTATGTTTTACAAACAAATTCCCCACTCTAGTATATTTTAAAAACGAGTTTAATGTTTTAATGTGTGTGCCCTAAAACGAATTGTATACTATAGTATGTTCTTTAAACAAGTTACATACTCTATAGTGTTGTTTCAAAACTGATTTTACACTCAGGAGCGTTTTACCAATGAATTTCATACTTTAGTATATTTTACAAACAAGTTTCATACTCTAGTGTATTTTACAAATGAATTTTATACTATAGGGTGTTTCTCAAACGAATTTAATATTTTAGTATGCTTATAAAATAATTTATTACTTCAGTAAGATTCATAAATGAATGCAATACTCTAGTGCTTTTTTTACAAGCAAGTGCCATACTTTAGTATGTTTTACAAATAAATTTAAAACTCTAGTCTGTCTTATACTGTAAATGAATTTATTACTATAGTTTGTATTGCAAACTAATTTCAAACAATAGTCTGTCTTACAAACGAATTTCATACTCTAGTATGCTTCATAAACGAACGCTACTCTCTAGTGTGTTTTACAAGCGAGTTCTAACTCTAGTATGTTATATAAACGAGTTTCACACTCTAGTGTGTTTTATAAACAAGAGGTGTACTATAATTTGTTGTATAAATGAATGTCATGCTCTTGTATGTTTTATAAATGAATTTCATACTCTAGTATGTTTTAATAACGACTTTTATACTCTAATATGTTTTATAAAAGAATTGAAATCTTTAGTATGATTCATAAGGGAATTTCATACTCTCGTGTGCTTAATAAACGAATTTAATACTTCATACTCTAGTGTGTTTTATGATTTAATGTAATACGCTAGTATGTTTAATAAATAAACAAGTTCTATACTTTAGTATGTCTTTCACATGAATGTCATATGCATGTATGTTTTACATACAATTTTCTTACTCTAGTAAGTTTTACAAACAAATTTAAATACCCTCGTACGGTTAAAAAGCAAAGTTCATACTCTAGTATGCTTGTTAGCCAAATTGCATACTCTAATGTGTTTTACAAACGTATTTAATACTCTAGTATGTTTTACAAACAAGTTTCAAACTCTAGATGTTTTATAATCACTTTTCACACTCTAGTACATTTTACAAACGAATTTATACTCTGGTGTGTTTTATAACCGAATTGTATACACTAGTGTGTTTTATAAACTAATTTCATATTCTATAACGGGTTTTCCAAAGAATTTCTTATCTTAGTGTACAAGCGAGCTTCTTACTCTAGTAGATCTTACAAACAAACTCATACTGTAGTTTGTTTACAAAATAATTTCATACTTTAGTGTGTTTTACAAACACATAAATAAAATAAGCATTCTTGTATGGTTAATAAGCGAATATCTTACTCTAGTATGTTTATTAAACGAATTGCATACTCTAGTATGTTTCATACACACATTTCATACTTCGGTATGTTTTACAAATGAATTTCATACTTTATTATGTACTCCCTCCGTTCCGAAATAGTTGTTCCATAGCCAGAAACCTCATGTGGAATCTACTAATTCTTAGTCAAATTGTTTGCCGTTTACATTAACAGGTTAGCATTGGTGTTCCTCAAGTATTTATATTAGTTTATTCAAGTAGAATAATTTGAAGCGCAAATTATATCACTTTTCACCACATTAAAATTGTACTTTTTTCAGACCACCCGCTGGCAAAAAATTATGATGGGAGAAAAGAAGCCAATCGGCAGAAATGCTAAACGAAATTGCAAGAAGCACGAATTGACAAATAATGAACGTATGCTGTGCTGCAAGCACTGCTGGAAAGATCCACAGACCGTGTCCTGAAGTGTGGTGCAATAAAATATTGGTTACTAAATGCATAGACTCGGTAACCAAGGAGGACTATCGCAAACTCATAGTGGAAAAGTTCTGGTTTCTATTCGGGAAAATGGCCTGTTTCATCTGCTCGCGAAGTTATCAAGATACAGCAGGACAATGCCCGTCCCCAAATCCGGCCAAATGATCCGGCATTAAATGTAGCTGCAGAACGTTTGGGTTTGCAAATTGAATTAGTTTGACAGCCTCCAAATACTCCTGATCTCAATGTCCTTGATCTGGGTTATTTTAATGCAATTCAATCAATTCAGCACTAGCAAGCTCCCAAATAATGTTGACCAGCTCATTGAAGCAGTGGAAGAAAGCTTCAATAAACCTTAGAAGTCGAAGCTTGAGAATACTTTTCTAAGTTTGCAGTTAGCAATGGAACAAGTTATTTTAGTTGACGGCGATAACAACTGTAAACTCCGGCACATGTCTAAAGAGAAACTTGAAAGAGAAGGAAAACTTGAAGTATCCATTTCTATTTCTGACGAGTTGAAAAAAAAACTGTTTTTGTTAAAGTAAACTTTTCCCAGTTACTTTTGTTATTAATTTAACTGTTTATGTATATCAGTTTCGATATATTTCACACTTATTTATATGACATTTCACTAATATTACTCATTTACTGTTGAGTATGTGAATAAATGATATTTTTTGTTCTTTTTGGTGTTTTTTTATCTACTGGAACAATTACTTTGGGACAACATGAAAAATGTTTTGGTACAACTATTTTGGAACGGAGGGAGTATAATAAATAAATTTCATATTTTAGTATGCTCTGTAAATGAGTTGCATATTCTACAGTATGTTTTATAAATGAACGTCATACAAACGAATGTCCTACTCTAGTGTGTTTTATAAACGAATTTCATACTCTATAAGGATCGAAAAGAGCAGCAGTGAATCGATCCATATATTATAGTATGTTCTATAAATTAATTTAATGTTTATTTTGGTTCAATCTGGAACAAACTTCCTGAATCCATAAAGCAGGCTCCCACGTTATAAATTTAAAAAAACCAAATGAAGTCTCATTTGTTCCTGGAAGCGTTTCCATAGCTAGCGACTTTCCTTCAATCATTTTCCATTTGTTTTTAAATTATTTTTAGAGCTTTTAAAATTCAATTACTAAATATTTTTATCCCAATTGACGTGGTTTTATATTGGCTTTATCCTAAATTGTATTTTGTGGAGCGCTGCTGAGCTCTAATTGCGGAGTTGTGGCGCTATAGAAGAAGTCCAAATTGAATTGAAATGAATTTAACAATTTGTTACAAAAAAAAGTTCATTGAAAATGCATAAATAATACAAGAGTATAGAACTCCCTCAGTGAAGTTAGTTTCACTAATAATATCTGAGAATTATTAATTGGCCCAGCTAAATGATATAGACTTTAATTACAAAAACTAATACATGAACAATTGCTACTTTGGTCTGTAATTATAAACAGTTAATAAATGAACAATTGATGCTTTTCGAAAGGAACATTGTTGCAGGAGTTACTTTTCACATGAATAAAACTTTATTTTAAAAAATTGAGGCTCAAAATTATCAAAACATTATTAATTTGCTTAGCTAAATAATGTATTCTGTAATTACAACAATTGTTTTCTTCGAAAGGACATTGTTTATGGTTTTTATGATACGTTAATTAATTAAAACATTTAATATATAAAACTATCAAAAACTATTTATTTACTTATCATATTAATGTTCTCAATTTTTTATGGATTTTTTGGTTTTCTCATGGATAAAATTATGCTCAATTTCTAAAATCTTATTATGCTATTTCCAAACTGGCATTTTTTTCGAAATTTAGAACCATGACGTAGCTAATTGTAGTAAACAAGAAAACCATGAGTTAAGGGTGTAAAACCATGAATAATGTGGTGATTAAAGTTTTATATCCTTATTTTATCATATTAGTACATAACAATACGTAAGCAAAAATTAAGTAAATTATAGAAATGTCTGATATATAGTTAAGTGATCGAGCATAGATAAAAAATATTCTTATGATAAATCTTACAAAACTGTTACATGATTAATACAAATTACATTAAATTATGTGCATCATAATTTAATATTTGCAAACTATTAAATATATAAATTGTTTAAACATTACTGAAGTGACTTTGATAATTTATTATTGTACTCATTAATGTAGAAGGAACAATGAATACACATATTTATGAGAATAACCTTAAAATAGGATAACCTATAGTTTTATATTTATAATAAAATCTACGTTCGCTTTAATTCCTAATAACCGCATCAGTTAGTTTAATAAAACTACTTCAGTTATGCAATAGTGACGGACTATTGCCTAAGAAATAATAGTCCTCTTACTGAAAAAGTTACAATTTGCTGCACGTTTAACATTATAAAAAACATAAATATGTCAATGTTTGTTGTTGTTTGTTAACTTACAATGGCCAACAAAATAATTTATAACTGTAAGTTTGCATAATTTTTATAGTTGAACGGAGTATTTTCTTCGTGGACGTTATTATATACTGTGTTCGAAGACTACAAATCATTTGTGCTCCACAATCTACGTTGACGAATCTTAACACGCTGAATGAATACATTTGTGCAATCTTCTGATATATCCGATCGTTTAAATAAGTCCATTTGAGAACCATCCTGCCCGTCTTGTCCACCTCATATTGTTTAATAGTATGCAAGCATTTAAAAGCTGAAAAACAGGGAACGCTGAAAAGTATTGAATAATGTCGGTGCAACATAAAAACCTAAAATTACAACATTATATATAAAATACATATTGGTATTGTCTCATTCGTAGCAACTAATTTATTAGTCACACCACACACCAATTAGATTAATTAAGTAACCAAAAACAGAAGTAATTTATTTTTTACCTGACAGAGTAAACTAAGTAGTGAGAAGATTTATATTTTTATGATCTATAAAACTGCTGTAAACACATGTTCTTCGGGCCTTTAAAAGGCTGTAACATATCACGCGCAAACATTATGAAAAACATTGGTTCATGTGCAATAAGATAACACTTTGGATTTATTGCACTCTGTGATTGTATTTTCAGGAATGGGACAAAACTGTTGGAGTGGCAAAAACGTGCATAAGGATATATTTTTCTAAATAATTTGTTTCAGTATGTTGTGTCTGACATTGGAAAATGAAAGATTTTAAGGTATGAGAATATACCGATCATCACTGTATACAATCTGTAAAATATATATTTATTTTTTCTCCATCCCTGTAGTTATTTCAACGTATGTTTAGTTTAAACTACCTATAATGCCTTCTAATGAATTATCTTACTGCTAACATTCTAATGAAGGATCTTATTGCTATCATTACATTTAAAACATACCAGTATGTACAATGCATTTATAAAGAACAATAATCAAGATGAATTAAAAACCTACAAGCACGTGAAAAAGTTTGATATTTAGAAGAAAAAATACAAAAAATAATAAGATGTTTCAAAAAATTACAAGCATGTGAAAAATTTGTATTCTTAGAAGAAAAAATAAGAAACCTAATAAGAATATGTTTAAAAAAAATACAAGCACGTGAAAAACATTTATATTTAGAGGAAAAAATAAAAAAATACACATTAAATAAATAAAATGAAACCATAAAGCCACAAAATTTTAATATAGTCGTCGCATAAAGTCATAAGTGTTAAGATGGGCTGAGTAAACAGTCATAAATGCAACTCCAGAGTCTTAACTTACGATTGTGATTATTTCATATCAAATAACCTGTCTTATACGTCACGTGCCTTTTATTGTGTCATATACATTTGAAGTATTGTAGAAATAAAGATAACAAACAAATTTCAATTTATCTTATGATTAAAAGTAAATAAAACCTTAATAACTTTATTGCTGCTTTCCAGTTAATAAAAAATACTAAGTAATAAATTGCCATCAATAAAAAGTAAACTGTATGATTTTACACCACCATATAACTTTTTAATTACATCTACTGTACGTTATCTCCTTACTTACCATTTGTTTACTTTTTTACGCTAGGCGGGAACACAACCAGAGGTGCAGGTACTTTTGCTAATAATGTCTTTTATATTTTAATGTATTATAATCTAATGTGGGAGATTAGTAAATAGAACCATGAAATAAGCTGTATGGTTTTTGGTATAGCACTATTCACAGAATTTATGTCAATTATTCATTTAAAATAAAGATAATAATTAAGGTAAGATGAATGAGAATTTATAAAGTGTAAAGATAGTTGAAGTTTTAACGTAATTTATGAATTTATAAATTTGAATTTACTGCACAGTAACATATTTATTACACAATGTTAGCCAACATGGGAAAGGTTTCTGTAGTTCTTCCAAATTGCTAAATTTACCCACTATTAAACAGTCAATTACAGAAATGAAGTGTTCAAAAAAACTATGATTGCCCTTAATTGCAGATTTGGAGGCCTTTGGTTAACATTTTAAAACAATTGTGTTAATTGTAATTATTTTTGCAGTATTATTTTATCATAAAATTGTTATTTATTTATTTATTTGTATCTCTATAATTTACAAAGTATATGTAGAATAACGTAACTAAAAATGTGATTCAATGCATCATTTTGTGTAATTAACATTATCTATGTTATGACCTACTTTATACAATTGTGTTGAGTTTTTCCAGTTTTTGAGAACATAGAAACTTTTAAACACTTTTAAACTCTTATCGCTTAAACAAGACGAGTATAGCTACTTTAATTGTAGCAACCGTTTTCAAAATAAATGTCTACCCTATTGAAAAACCAATTCGTAATCAGTATGACAAACTTAGTGCAGAGATATATGTCAAGCTCAATATAAACAAAGGCTTGTTTTTTTAAATAAATAGGTGGAAGACGTTTAAATTTAAACTTTAAAAACTTGTGTTGAAATAAAAAAACTCGCGAACTTTTAATGATGAATAAAACAATAAGCAAAACAATTGGAAGCTCAGGGTTTACTATACTTCACAACATTGGATAAAAATTCAACATCTTACTATGACAAATGGCCAAATTAAATATTTATCATAATAGATAAATACCAAAAAATATCTTCATTAGATATGGACATATTGTAGCCTTCACAATTAGAATAGTAATTACCAGCCACGAGTAATTATCACTGATTACGTGGTACTACCATCCGAGATTATCATAGATTACCCAACTATTTCGTTTTTATCTCCTTTTTATCAATGGGAAATAGGCATCGACATTCGCTTTCCCACAAAAGATTGTTACCAATTGGTAATTACATGTCCACTCATATTAGTGTGTATGTATGTCTTATATAATACCTAATCTTATTAAAACGATGATTGTTATAACTCAACAAGACATGATTAGATTACAGAGAACGGACAAGTACAATTGTTTATGGAACAAACATTCTGCTGAAGTTACAAACAAACTCAAAAATATTCACCGGTATATATAAAAAAATACAAAATACATTTGCAAAAAAACTTCATAAGCAGCCAATGTCTCCAAAAAAAAGACTAAAGGCACCAAATTAACTTCTTTTGATAAACTTATGCAAGGAAATATATTTTTAGATTTTTTGTTTTTCTTAAAAATAGGCTACTGAAAGCATTACATGAACTTGTTTGATAAGCTTATACAAGCAAATACATTTTTTTCATTTTTCTTAAGAAGGCTGAAAAGATTAGAAAAAAATTTCTGCCTTAATGAAACAGGAGTAACTAATTAACTATTCCTCATCTCATGTTTAGTAAATTCCACATGTAATCCAAAAACTTTTGTTTTTCAGTTTTCCAAATATTTCAACTAATGTGTAAATTTTTAAAGTTTGATTATGTGTAATGCAACTAAAAGAGTTATTATTGAACAATAAAAATAATTGTTTATGTTGTTACTATTGAGGCTGAAATTTTTTTTATAAAGTTATTTATAATCCAGTATTGAGGGTGAAAAGGTTTTTATAAAGTTATTTATAATCCAGCTTTAAATTTAAAATATTTTAACAAAATAAAAATAGAACAGTATTCCAAAATTGTTTAAAGTAAACTTTTACGAAAATCTGGATTATATAATGCATTGGAATATAAATCTCATAATGGAATCATTAAAACGTGTTTAGGATTTTCCCAAGAAAGAAAGAAATGTTACCTCTAATTAAAAAACAGTCATTTTTTTTAAAAATAAAAAAACGTTTAACTTTATTTTAATATATTTGAAAGCTGAAACGAATAAAAGGCATTGTTACGTAGACATTGATTTGCTATGGACTAAATTAGTTTGTGGTGATACATGATAGTATTTAAAAATGTTTAAATTATTAGCTTAAATATATTTAAATTCCATGTTGAGCTTACCAAAAGAATTAACAGTTACTAATTGTACATAATTGCCATAAGCTAAAGATAATACATTTTTGTTCATGAAATACATCCTGGTGTTGTAAAATGAAAAAAAAGAAAAAATAAACAAATTTAAATTTAAAACTTAGACAATTATAAATTCTTCAATCTTCAATTATGAATCTTGTTGTATTGCATATTTAATGTAAACTTTTGTTAAATTTATAAAATTTTTACAGTTTGTAACTGATCGCCTTAATCAAAATACTTTTCATAAATCATATGTAATCTTTT
>JARUHE010172166.1:0-13889 GCA_031471125.1 Archaeomysis grebnitzkii | reverse complement strand
AATTAAATCAGTTGGAACACAAATAAAAATAAATAAATAACTAAATAAAGAAGTAAATACATAAATAAATAAAAATAAATAAAAATAAATAAATAAATAAATAAAAATAAATAAGTTATTTCTTACCGAATTGCAAATAAATTAAATCGGTTGGCACACAAATAAAAATAAATAAATAAATAAATAAATAAAAATAAATAAATAAATAAATAATTAAATAAAAATAAAAATAAATAAGCTATTTCTTACCGAATTGGAAATCAATTAAACCAGTTGGCACACAAATGGAAATTAACAACAGCAAAATTGTCCTCTTGAACAAATTCTCTCACTTGGGACAATATCAACTCTTGACAACTTTTTAGGAAAATAATTTTGTTTAATTAAAAATCATTACTTAATTATTTTATCAAAAATCGTTGTGAAATAATTTGTTTATATTATAGATTATTAGAAGCTTGAAATGGTTTGGGATTACATTTTTAAATTATCTTTTATTTCATATTTCAATCATATTTTATGTTTTTTTTCAAAATTGAGCTTCCAAGTTTATTCAGCATTTGATGCTATTTCAAGCTATTAAATTAAGATTTAAATATAAAATTTGACGTTACACTGTTTTAATATTGAATGTTATAATCGTAATTTTATAAATAAATTTTTCCTTAATACAAAATATAACTTGTTAGTGAGACTTGTTAAACACATGCGTAAATCAGCACAATTTTGGGTTTAAATTATTCATATAACAATCTAGGCTGTAAGGATACCCTAATCCACTGAATATAATATAATGCTTAATGTTTGTTCAATATCAACTTACGAGTTCAAAATTTGGCTCGTACGCCTATGAAAAAAAAACATTATTGTAGATTCAGTTTAAATTGGTACAAAGTAAATAGGCCGATGCATATCACGGACCCATGCATATCACGGACCCATGAAAGTAAAGACACTTTATGGAAAACAATGAAGCCTACTTTCAGGTAGCCAATTTCGTCAGAACAAGAATCGGGTTTCCCTTTTTAAAATGCAACCTGCATGGTCTATGTAAGAAGAGTCAGAGAGAAACAGGAAGTAAGGACTTGATGCTCAAATCTAGTTGAGGATGGCCCCAGAAGATACTGATATTAGTTTTAACTAAAGGCCTATATTAAATAATGTATTTTTGTTAATTAACAACGGGATTTGATTTTTCAGATGTTTACTAATGTACTACCAAGTTACGATTCTGATTATGTAATTATTATGTATCTTTATTTGTGTTGTTTTGAAATAAAGTTTATTACATTTAACTTTAGATATGTAAACAATACACATCATTTTAAGTAGAGAACAATATCAGAATAGGAGCATGGCGATCGAGTGTAAGGGATACAAATTTCATGTTCGTCCAGTCGGAACTTAATAATGATATAAAAGATAAGACTTCATACAAACATGAAATATGTCTGTATATAGGTCGGCTAACTCAGTCAATAAAAAGTGCGACGCAATCATGAACAACAAATATTTCAACAAAAATAATTAAATTCATATTTCGGATCAATGTTCATCAAAGTTTGATTATCTATTTCTAAGGTTTCTTGGCATCATGAATAAAACATAATTATTTTGCGTTAATTATTTTTTTCCTATGTTTAGGTATCAATACTAAACATTTTTATGTCCATTTACCGTTAAGCTTAAATTAGCATCGAGTGAATCAACAGGTTTGAGAAATTATCGATTTTTTCAAAAAGGTTGCTCATAATAAATAAATTTAATTCAATGAAAACATAACTCTTGAAAATATTAAAACAAACGCCATATATATAGATCTTGTTTAACCGTAAAAATCATTCCCAGGGGTCAACAAGTCCATACAGACCATAAAAACCTAGATATTTAATAAGTTCAGGTTTTTAGAAAAAATATCCTTAATAAATGTTGATCTCAATGCGTATACCTTTCATTTATGTTGAATAACCTTTGTTCTAAAATGAAAAAATGTCAGTCTACTTTTTTTTTAAAAAAAGTCCATAAATACCATCATCAAATATTAACACTACGGACATACTATTTCCAACACAGGCCGCACTATACTCGTATATGGTTTGTGACGCCAATGTATAGCAAGGAATACGTGATGGTACTGTAAGATACGCGTTAATGACTTAACATGAAAGAAGAAAAAACAATTAAAATGTCAACAACTAATTTTAAACAATTACTTCAATATTGCATGTATAGCTCTTGTTCTTTTTTTTAAGGAAATGGTCTTTTGTCATTAGATTCACAGGTTTATGGCCTCAGTGTCTCAGTATTATCTTTATAATTACAACACAGTATGCAAAGTAATAAACTTTTTATTATCTTTTTAATTTGAAAGAAATACTTCATCCTTTTTTTATCGTTATTGCAAAATAATTAATCCTCATTTATAAGATACGCTATAATCTTAAATTTAAATATTTTCAAATAAACATCAGTCAATGTTAGGTTATTAGTTTTTAAATCAAGGCAAGACACACCCTTTGAATATTCAATTATTATACACTAAGGTTAACTGGTAGCAGTTATCTAGCAGCTTAAGACGGTAAACACTTGCAAGATAGTTTCAATTAGAACTGATAAAGTAATTATGTGAACTTTTTTAAATGGTGGTTAGCCAGATGAGAAATTGAACGCATGATTAATGTGTGGCTTAATCTTGAAATGCAATATGAACACTCAAACATATTCAAAATGTAGAAATTAAATAAAAATACTTCTTTGAAATACTTTAATACAAAATTAAATATTTGTGACGTAGTCGAAAATCAAATATTTGTTAAGACAAACAGTTGATATTAATAAATTATATTAAATTTTTAATTTTTCTTCAGCTATAATTAATATAGTTAATGTTTAATAATTTAAAAGACTAACAACGCAATGGCTGTTGATTATTTCTCTGTTATTATAAAAATAGAATTATTGATCACTAGCAATGCTACTTGCGTCGTTGAAGGCTGCTTAAAAATAAACAGATTTTTTTATTTAAAACATAAGTAACAAAATAAAATTGTTTTAAATGTATTTCTTACTTCACTAAACTATACAAATTATTTATTTTTGGCTTAAGGCCAACTTCAAAACGTTATGTATACAATAAATGAAATTAAAAATACCCGATATGAAGTATAGTTTTGATATGCACATAATCCATATTTGAAGCATTGGACAATTTTTCTGCAAACAAACAAATGCATCCAACCTTAGAACATAAATCTAAGTAAGTAGATGAACACATTCAAGTAAATGTTGTACAATCATTACATAACATCTTACTTTAGTGGAAGGATTCTCTGTTGTATAAATGCAAATTAAATTAGGATAAACAGGCTGTTAAGGAGAATATTGTCTTAAAACAAGTCATTCTCGAGCAAAGTTGTAAATAAATTGTAAATGAAGTTGAATCGCAAGTTAATAGTAGTGACAAGAAAAAAATCTTGTAAATGTTTGTGAAAACTGTACTTTACATAGTTTTATAATTTCTATCATTTTTATTATTTATATGTTAATATGTCGGTTAATTTAGTTGTTATTTTCCTTTAATGTTTTACAATTTGTTTTTAATTAATCAAAATTTTCTTTTTGTTTAGATTTTTACAAAAAGCTCACCTTTTTCATCTTAAAATAATATAATTTAATTACATTCTTACATTGGTGTTTATTTATTTCATTAACATTGTTGTCGACAATTTATTCCAAATTTTAAAATAAAAACTATGATAAAGTTCGCTTGTAAGGATTTCAATTAGTTTTAAATGCAATTAGTTAGGAATTATTTGGAAGTTTTTAGTCAGAACCGTTGAAGCTGTATTTATTTTGGCTATTAGTAAAACTAGTTTCGTTAAAAGGAAACAAATCTTATCAATAACAAAATAATTAATTTATAAGTAACACTAGTTACACATCCTGCATAAATATTGTGATTTTTATTACCTATTTAAAAAATATTCTAAAATGTAATATTATATTTGCAATATGTTGTGATTTCATTAAGAATTTTGCTCTTACCTATAACTATAGAAAATAAAAATAGCGTAGCTATAAGTTAAGCAATTCGAAATGTAAATATGTTTTAACTAAAACTTAATTAGAATTAACCAAAAGAAATTTTAGCTAAATAAAAGGAAATAAAAAATTGATTTATTTAAAATCATCCAACATAGATTAAAATTTGTTAGATTAGCTCAGATCATTAATTAAAAATATATTGAGGAAACAATTTTATCATCACATTCTCTATGAAAGGCGTATAAAAGATCGATTTGAAATAATAGATTGAAAATTAATAATTAATAATAATAATAATAATAATAATATTAATAATAAATTGAAAATTAATAATTACAATAAATAATGAAGCAACAATTGTTGTAACGATTAATTACAAAAAATAATTAAAATAATGACAAGCAATCATTAATTTACTTACATCTTTAATTTATTGAATTTATTTGATATGGAAAATAATTAATTTCAAAATTAATTACCTTACTACAATAAAATAATCTTAAGTTGAAAAAAATGGATACATTTTGGAACCAATCACCATTTAACAAAACATTGACAACTTTCATGAATAAATATTTTAGTGATTGTTTTTGTTTTTTTTAAGTTAAAATTAACTTTATCATTCTACAAATGTAGAATAAGTACACACAATGCTGTATATAATTCAATTTCAATGAAAAATATTCATAACAGATTATTGGTTCCATGGAATGCTGAACCCATTCAACTACACGTTCCTTTTTAATTATTCTGCCTATTGTTAATCTCTTTGTAATGATGAAGTTATGTAATGAAAGGTTTCATCATAATAATGAATCAGTTGGATAGACGGAGCCCATTATTATTCACATTATTTATATAGATGAAGATGTCTCAATTATCATGAACAAGTAAGAGTTCCATCACCTGAACAATTATTTCAAACACAATTTTGATTTATTTAATCAGCTTTATAAATAAGCCAATGTTTGCTCATTTATGTGTAAGGTCTTATAAGCGACACATTAATTAAAGCTGTATATTTATATGTAATTTTTATATTGTATTTATTGAATTCATTCAACTTTAGTTATATTAAAGAGTGGATGGATCCTTATGTATATACTGTGCAATTAAAAAAACGACGATTACGGTTTGCCAAGGTAAGAAATACTCAACTTATACCCTCGTTCACAGTATCGTAAATTATATACAAACACCTCACATTAAGGCGTTGTTCTAAGCCCTTTCCGCGAGATCTAAAATACTGTATGAGAAGAAAAATAAGATATGGGTTACATGGCGTACCTATGGTTGGATAAAATGGACAGGAGATACATTGACCGTTCTATTTTATTAATTCAAACTTCGTATCTGGGATCCGAAGTAAAATTACTGCATGTAGGTGGTGAGAACTGTTGTTGGGAAAGGTTAAGTTTTGCTTATAAGTATTTTTTAAGAATTTGGTGTAATTTCGTGTGCTCATTATGTAAGGTATACTTCAAGAATCAATGTGTATAGGTTGTTAATTTTAAAATATGTTGTAACAATAGCTGAATGGAACTTCTTCTCTGGAGCAACAACTGTAAAATGTAATATGTTGAGGTGTACACTGCGTAATTATGTTAAGAAAGATAATACTGTATACAACCTATATACATTTGACCCTGCCCAATCTGTCACGCAATAATAATGCATATTTTAGCAACACTTGATATAAGTTCAAATACATTATCATACAATGATAAAAATAAAATATTTTAAAATTAAATCTTAAATATTTAAATAAATTGTTTAATGAGTCACTCTAATCTAACAATGCGCTGCTTCACTTACATGGTAAGCCATGTAGCGCATCGTATGGAAAAGGTTACTTATAATATAAGATGTATATTCATAAGAAATATCTTGCGAGACTCCACATGTAATTTTTTTTAATGCGTTAGTCAATTATAAATTTACTGTAAGTGCCATATAGCTGAACTGGTATAAAACAATTTGAAAAAAATGCTTGCCAAAAGCTTTATGAAAAATGGAAAATAAAAATATACAATTTTTTTTTAAAACGTTTCAAATATAGAATTCAAACGGAATATAAATTGAAATAATGAAAACATAAATATTTTTCATTAAAGTTTTCGTTTCGAAATACTTTTACGGAAGTTCAAAAGGTAAATATTTTGTCTAAATCGTAAAAAAAAACTTTCAAAAATAAGCTTTCATATAATTCCAAAGCAACTCAAGAGGAATGAGGCAAAACAAGACAAAAATCAATTTATGAACAAAACTCCTTTTTGTTTTATATAAAACGAAACAATTAAAGTTTGTTTAAAATTTTACAAAAGTTTTAGTGAAAACATTTTTTAATTTGTCTTCCATTTGAATAATCGTTGAAGAATGAAACCCTTTGACTTATTCAGTACAATTCAGAAAAGCAGAAGTTCCGCCCACTTTCACGTTAATCATCAAAAGCCATCTTTGAAAATTGGTGAAAACATTCTAAATATTTAATTAAAATTCTTCAATAAAATGGCTTAACAAGTTAGTTTTCATTAAATTGTTCGTAGTAAGCCTTAATTTTGTTAGTTTGTCTTTAGATGAAAGAAAATTCAACTTGCTGCAAATAAAATTTATGAAATGTAGGTTAGCCCTGCTTTAACGTAGGGAACGCACCTCAAATTAACAACAAACACACCTTGTTTCACGTATTGACGACACTCATTTTTTCTTTATATATATGAAGGTAAAACTCTTGTAAATATTTTATCTGCGATTATGTGCGAATATTGCACCTGCTCATGAAAGTGGTATGATAGCAGAGCATCAAGTTTGTTTTCATTGACGTTTTTTAAATTCAACAAAATTTAATGGTGCAGATTATTTTTTTTAAAGAAATTATAACATAACAAAAAAGTTTTAAAAATGATTTACTGTTTTCAAAGTATGTTTGGATTGAAATAAACTTGGCGCACTGCATAAAATCACACCAATAAGTATCAATGTCCATCAGTTTTCATGGATATATATTGAACAGCATTTAATCTTGTTATCAATAGCTATCGTCAGTTTGGTGTTACCAAACTTATTTCATTCAACGAAATGTGGCATTACTCCAGTTTTAAAACAATTTCTAAAAAAAATTTAAAACAATAAAAAGCAGAAAATTACTTTTATAACTTATTATTTTAAAACAAATAGCCTATTAGAAATGTTCTAAAACAAATTTGCTTGGACCGATAAACTGGATTTATGCCAGTTCAATGAAATAAACTTGGCTGTCCTGCAATAATACTATGATACTAATTCTTCAGACGATGCACGAGACTCAACCAACTCAACATTCATCAAAGGATCAACCTAATAGATAACTTAATTGATACAGATAACTGTTAAATGTGCTTTTACTTTTGGTATTACTTTCTCTTTAAATTGTGCATTGGCTTTGTTAATTTTGGTTGTGCTTACATTACATTTTGTGAGAAATAAGTATTTTTTTCATAGTCATCCCTTCAATCACGGAAACGGTTTTTATGAATCACTGTGCTTTAACGCCTTACTTTAACGATACTATCACATAAATCACATGTGTGGCCTGTACATACAGTATGTTTAGCAGTGTTAAAATCCAGGTTACTTTCTGAGGCAGGCCAATGCTTTAGGCTTTCACATTGCCCACTCCGATAGTAACTCCAATGAAAAATGTGGCAAGTATAGCTCTAAAGCATTGCCATGTTCTGAAGTAAACAATATGTCACCATTTCGATCGTAGGCATGTAAGAAAAATAAAGTTTAATTAATTAATCACTTTTGAACGCAACAATTGACTTCAGCTATGATTTAACCAATTTTATCTATAACAGTGACTTCGTTATGACAAGCTTTGTTATTTAATCATTATGTACAAGTGGAGCTATTAATGAAATTTAGATAACATCTAGGAAATATTTGGATCGATAATAGCACAAGTGAGGTAACCTGTATTCAAGCAGCATAAAGTCTTATTCCTTTTTATGTAACATCAGTGATACAGATTAGGCAAGTTTATGTTTTAGGGAATACCCATTAGAAAAGTGTGCCATGGGTGGGTGTTACAAGAAACGGTTAAAGTATTAACAGTTTTGTGGCAAACTAAAACTTATAAAAAGAATATACAGGAGAATTAATAATTTTGCTCGGGTGGCTATCACTGTATTGGGAGGATTCAAATTGTTCTTAATATTTTCCCTGCAAATCTCGGACAATCGTACACATCTGGAAGGAGCCTCGCCAATGCAGTATTCCTTACCGTCTGGGATCATTGTAGTGTCAATTTTAGTTGTAGCATTGAAGATAAATCTTCCACAAACTAGCATTGTGTTCGGTAGGAAAACAAACATACAATGAAACCATTTAAGTGGGGGATCTTAAGCTATCTTAATTATTGACTTAATAAAAGTTATATAATAATACTATAATAACCTTTGTGGGTTTTATATTAGCCGATATCTGCTCCTCTTCACATATCAACCGTAATATTACTACCCACATAAAGTGATGTGTACCCTAAGGATATGCAGCCCATATATGGCGCGTCCTCCAAGCCGGTGTACGCTTAGCATGTGATATTTTAAGGGAATACAGCCACGTTCAAATCCCAATGAAACAGCGTTAGAGTTTACTCGAACCGGTACCAATGAGATTTGTTTATGAAGCATTAATATCCAGGCGGCGTTCGTATCCACTCGGCCACATCAACTTCTATTATTTGCTATGGTTGTTGTACCTGATAATCTGTTTTATAGAGCCGCTAATGTACAAGCTAACATTTAATGAAATATTTTAGGTAATTAAATCAATATTTGTTTTCATTTACTTAATTTAATAAAAAACATTTTTAGATATCAAAAGGTTAAATTTATACTTGGCCAAGAAGGGAAATTAATCTTATTTTGACAAGCTGAGCAAAAACTGTTTCATTAGTTCAGTTTTAGATTTAATGAAACTAAAAAATATTTTTATTACTTTTAGTTTTGATAATAATCCTCAAATTTCACACACATACAGAAAATAATTTAGTTAAACATTTATGGAAATATTATGTCTATGGGTCAACAAAAAAAATCGAATAATTTTTTCAGCAACTTAAAATGTTTAATTGTGATAAAAATATGGTACCTGTAAGGAAATCACCTTTATATTAGGATTATGTAAGAATAAAAACTTTTTGATAAAAAGGTCAAGCCAAAACAAATTATTAAAAACATAAAAAAAGTGTAAAAAAGAAGAAGTGAATATTCACTTTAAAAACCCTAGTGTAACTTTAGGGAAAAACAAATAAATATAATGACAGATATATCGTCTGAAAGGTTATGTTCTGGGCTATATCTTGGTGGGGAAAAAGTTAATAACTGTAACCGTTTCTTAGCTATAGCCAAATTACTAAAGTGGGTTCAAAGGATGGATATGACCACTGCCTAGTACTAAGTTTTATTTTTGGTTTGGTAGTCCTATATATCACTCCTGCTCCTTAACTTTGGTTTTAATAATATTAAATAATGTTTAATTGTTTAATAATTATTTGATAGTGAAAATATTAATGTTTAAGAAGTCCTAAATGCAGATATGAACAATCTTAAAGAAGATGTATATAAGTTATTGTATTATATGAGGGATCATTTTTCCCAGGACAGGTCAAAACACTTAATAAAAACACAGTTTCTGTCTTTTGCATGCAAAAAAACAAGCAATCGTGCCTGGAAATGATCTCAGTGTGAGGATATTCATGATTATCTGTGAAATTATTCCGCCACCTCAAACCGTTAACAATGATGGAAATTTCAGTGTACCTAAATATAACAAATACTGGAAGTAGGAAATAATAAACTGTTATTGTATATACTGTAGAACTAACTAAAAAATACATTTTAGCCAATTAATTAATATTTAAGTAAATATTAAAAAAGGAAATTAGATTTTTTGCTAACCTAAAAAATATTATTTTTATTTTCCTGTAAAGGATATAATTTCATAATAAATGTATGACAACTCAAATGCAAACCCCCATTGGAAAGAGAAAATGATGTTCAATAAATTGTAAGTGGTAATGTTTGTATGCATGTTTACCCATAGAAAAATCTTTTTAGAAAGAACCTACCCTTTGACACCGCACCGTACGGGGTCAAAGGGTGTATTCATTATTTTTTTTAAAATTAGAAAAAAAATACTGAAGGATCTTCAATATTTTTTATAGACATTACCATGTAGCCAAAAACCACAATGCTTAGATTCATATAACAATTGCATCATAAAAAAAAACTTAAGACTCCACAGACAAAAGTCTAAGAAAGCCCACCCTTTGACCCCGCACGACCCTATATGAAAGGCTTTTAAAAATATGTATTTGTATTGTTTTTGTTAATTTTTACTTTTGTAGATTAATTATAACTTTGTTCATTTGCCGTTTTTTCTTAGCTTAGTATCAGTCTCAGAACCAAGGCTGGTCATAAAACTAAAATTGGTTTAAAACCAGTTTTAAGACACGTTTATTTTAACTTTTTATCGTTTCAACTGTTTTCTAGGCGTAAATGAAAACTAATATAACTGAATATTTGAATAATTATTACTTGTGCAATAAATAATAAATTAAAACAATCAACATTTAACAAATAATAAAGTATGTAAAACCAAAAATTCAAAACAATATGATTAAACAAAAAATCTCAACTCGGGAATTAATCGTGTCGTGTTTATTTTACCGATCAAATTTGATACGACACAAATAATAAGAAATATAATTTATAATCATCACTCCCTCTTAATATTTCGTTCTCAGTCAATTGTAGTCGTACACATCAGCACATCAGTTGTTTCTAATCCTACATCAAGCAATGATGGATGATTAACGAACTAACTATCAATGTCTTTTCCAAACTGTGTGTCGAGCCAGGAGGTAACCGCCAGCAATGAGTAGGTCTGGCGCATTGGAAACCTACATAACACTAACTAGCTACCTTTTCCTACTTGATCTTGAAAGACACAAATTAAACATACTAAGTACATGTGCTATGCTTTATCAAATAGTTCATTCTATTTTATTTCATTCAGTGTACTGTAAGATAATAACGATATTGCAAGCGCTTTTATCTAGTCTGAAAAATGTTTTCATTTGATAAATAATTTATGAAATTGTTATTTATTAAGTTGAAAATATTTGTTCAATCCTTAATCACACTTGTTATACTAAGATAAATAAATTTCAGAAAAAAAAATATTCTCTGAAACATATATTCAATAAAAACTTATATTACGAAACTGAAAAATTATTTTGTAGAATATTGCCAACAATAGTATTAAATATGTTTAAAAAATCTTAAATAAAACAAACATGTAAAAAAATGATTAAGAATTGGTAGTAACCCTTTAAATAGGTCTAGGCTTGTACTAGACTAGATTTAGAAAATATTCTATGTTTTTTGTATTTTAGCTGGGAGAGGTTGAATAATATAATTCAATGCTTATTAGGTTTCTTAAACATTCAAATGACATTTAGTTATGAAATCTTATTCCAAGTTCTTTTCATCTAAACTAAACCTGTTGGAATATTCGAATGTCACACAATAAACCATTTAAACGTACTTAACAGTAACAACTTATAATTCCGTCATGACAAATACATTGAAACTTAAAATCGTTTGGTCTAAATTTTAAAAATAAGCACCGTTGGTAGTGTTTTGTTTTCATACACCATTAAGAAGTACTGTTGGCGTTACCAGTTCACTTGATATAGCTCAGTGGTTAGAACAGTTGATGGTTTTTGTACGTAATTATTGATTAATTTTCGTAAAGTTATATGGATCAACAAAGGCACAAGTGAGGTAACCCACGTTGAAATAACATAGAGCTTACCTCACTTGTACTTGTTTCGATCCATATATGGTTGAAAAGTTCGTCGCCAATGTCTGAAAAACACGGACCTAGAAGTATCCAATGCTTTACTTTTCACGCATACACTATGACGTGATCTTAAATTAAAGATGAATACAATCGATGCATTATAAATAGTTAAGTACATTTATGCTAAAATAAATAAAATTTAATAAAGTTACAAAGTTAAAAGAAAACTAGTTATGCGAATTTTAAAACATTTGAGAGTGTAGTTTTTAAACTGTATTACATCGCGTTGGTAAGCCAACCAAAGATTGCGAACTTAATTAAATGAATGACAAATCCCATAGATGTTATTTATCGACACAAGGTAAATAAATATTTATTGCTTAAGAAGTTACCAAGACGTATATTGAGACATCCGAGCTTTATGAGTGTTAAAATAAGTAAATGCTAAATAATTTAATTGCACTCATTTTTATAATGAAATGAAACCAAAATACAATCTATTTCAGTTTTAACCATAACTGCAGGTAGCTTAATAGCATTGCCTTGATTAATATTTACTTCACCAACATCATAATTCATGTAATTTATGAAACATACAAAACAAAAAATGAAAACAAGAAGGAATGGTTTTTGATTAATAATAATAAAAAAAAATACTTATATTACTAAAAGATTTCCGGTGTTACAAGGAGATATTTATTTTCATAATAAATATTTTTTGAAAACATAATAAAAACATAAAACATGAAAGCGAAAATAATCTTGATTTATTTGACAATTAATTAGTCTTTTGTAAAATAATCTGTTTTGCCAATTTGTTGGTGCTGGAATGCTGTCACCTTACACAGCTATGTCAATTGAATAGTTGTGAAAATCATGCAGTGTTGCCTTAATAGCCCAATAATTTTAACAATTAATTACCGGTTCAGATATTGGAAAGGTGACTGAAACAATTTCTTGATTATTATCAACCAGTAATATAAACTCAATAAAAAGTAAACTTTAAAGGAATTACTACTGACTTATATAAATGGACTGGACGAAGTGGCTAGTCAGGTATAGCCTTTTGAAAAGACGATGTTTTTTCTTCTTTTTGGATCGTTGTTCAAGCGTATGCCTAAGAAAAGGTTGGTCTAAAATATTCATAAACTGTTAATGATTAAATTTCCAATTCTTAAATTTGTTGTTCAATAAACATTTAATTATTCAATTTAGAAAATTAATTTCATCGACATGATTTATTTTTATTTTAAAATGACCGCAATGTGGTTTGTTATTATCTTAAGTTTGGTTAAACATTTCACCCTTCATTTAGCCTATAACCGTTCAATTATCTGAATATAGCACCGGAAATGAAGAAAACGTTGTTTCAAAATGGCGGTAAAGTAGCTTCAAGATTGTGTACATAATCGATGACAAAAATATTGGCGGGCCAATCCATATATATACAGGTTAGTGGGAGTTACTAAATTATTGTTCTATTTTATAACGTTTTCAGACGTACGACAGTTCCTTCGTCGTGTTCTTTTGGTTTATTTTATTAAGAAAACAAAAGCTATGTAACACACAAATTCAAAAGTAAAGATGTTTGAAAACAGAAGACCTTGTTTGAGAAATATAACTAGATATGTTGTTAGAAAAAGCTTTCTAGTTTTTGTTCTTTAAAATTAAACACAGTTTCACGAGGTTGGCCTTATTTAATAACAAACATTTCTATATATTTTGTTTTGATCGATTGTTTTTTTAGAAAAATTTATCTTAATATGTGAATTAAATAAAATAAATTTATCATTAATACCAAACTTCCAATTATAATTTAGTAAAACAAGTTATTTCATTTAATGGGAAAATAATCTTAAGGGGGTACTGAACTCGAGAATTGGAAAAATGATTACAATTTAATAAAAAAAAAACTAGTTGAGCTTTCGATCTGAAACTTTCTAAGTATATCTAGAATTCAATTATGCATATTTTGACATTGGCAAAATTTCATA
>JARUHE010172055.1:0-13890 GCA_031471125.1 Archaeomysis grebnitzkii | reverse complement strand
TTCATAACTATACATAGGTGTATACATATTCATATTTATGTGCATAACTATGTGTTTTTACAATTTTTAGTTCAATGAATTGACCTCTGGACCATTCAAACAGCAAAGTGGCTTAGCCTAAGTTACATTTAAGATGTTGTAATAAAGAAGAAGAAGCAAGAATTCATTTTAAGAAATTTTAATATACCAAACAGCTGAAAAAATAAAATAAAATTAAACGCTCTAAATTTTATGGAATTGGTTCCGTTAAAAAAATATAAATTAATAATAAAATAATGAAATAAACAAATAAGAAAATAAATAAACAAACAAAGAAATAAATTAATAAACAAACAAATAAACAAATATAAAAAAATACATAAAAAACAAATAAGGAAATCCATAAATAATAAATACAGAAATAAAAAAAAATCAAATAATGAAACCCATTCAAAAACAATTAAAGAAATAAATGAAAAACAAATAAAGAAATCCCTCAAAAAACAAATGAAGAAATCAATAAAAAAAAAACAATTAAAGAAACCAATAATAAAAAAAAATAAACCAATAAAAAAATAAATACAGAAATCAATAAAAAACAAATGAAGAAATAAATAAAAAAACAAAACAAAGAAACTATCAAAAAAACAAACAAACAAATAAACAAAAACAAACAAAGAAATCAATAAAAATAAATAAATAAAGAAACCAATAAAAAAAACAAATAAAGAAATAAATGAAAAAAACAAACAAAGAAAACTATCAAAAAACATATAAAGAAACAAATAAAAACGAACAAAGAAATCAATAAAAAAAACAAATAAAGACATAAATAAAAAAAATAAAGACATAAATGAAAAAATTAAATTAAAAATAAAAATAAAACAAATAAAGAAATCAGTAAAAAAAAACAAATAAAGACATAAATATATAAAAAAAATAAAGACAAATAAAAGAAAAGGAAATAAATAAAAAAATAAAGACAAATAAAAAATAAAAATAAAAATAAAAATAAAACAAATAAAGAAATCAATAAAAAAAAACATATAAAGACATAAATATATAAAAAAAATAAAGACAAATTATAAAAAGGAAATAAATAAAAAAATGAAGCCATAAATAAAAAGATTAAATATATGGCTTACTTCTTGTGGAGGCAGAGGAAAAAATATTTACAGGCAGAAAAAAATCTTTATGGCTTTCAATTTCCGGACGTGCACACATTGAGGTTTAGCAACTTCAAAGCCATGATTAAGGTAGTAGTAGTAATAATAATAGTAATAATAATAATAATAGTAATAATAGTAGTAGTAGTAGTAGTAATAGTAGTAACAGTAATAGTAATAGTAATAATTGTAGTAGTAGTGGTATAGTTGTGGTGGTAGTAGTAGTAATAATAATAGTAATAGTAATACTAGTAATAGTAATACTAGTAGTAGTAATAGTAATATAAATGGTAGTAATTATAGTAGTAGTGGTATTAATAGTAATAGTAGTAATAGTAGTAATAGTAATATAAATAATAGTAATAGTGTTAGTGATGGAAGTAGTGGTAGTAGTAGTAATAGTATTAGCATTAGCAATAATAGTAATGAAAATGTAGCATGTAGTATTAGTAAAAATAATACCAAAACTTAAATAAATAATTCATGTATATTGAATTATTTTTCTTACAGAACATTCCATAGCATGGATAGCGCCATTTTTGGCGAGTCCTTTTCCAGCGATGAGGACGTTCCTCTGAGGAGGGTCAGTTCCCGCGTGTATGTGGCGACGCAGACAACGAAGCGACAAAAAACGACGACGAATCAAACAAACAAAATGGCGCCAAAATCCACAGGTTGTGATGGTTATATGAGCCACGGAAAATGTTCTGGGTACTCGAAGAACAACCGAACTTGCAATGAAGACTTTGAAAATTGCAAAGAACATACTCATACCGATGCTAATAATAATGAACATAACGGTGTGTCTGAGTTACCTGTTAGACATGTGTCAAGAGTGTTCTTCGGAAGCTCAAAAGCCTCCATCGAAATCTTCAACGACAAGTTCGCCGATAGCTCAACCAAGGGTAACGCAAAACCAAAAGACAAACGTTGCACTATTTCTCAAAATCTTTTTGATCCTCCTTTAAATGGCTTGAGAAGAAGTTGTTACGATTTGACCCAAAGTGAGAGAGTGTCCAAAAGTAAGAGGACGTCCAGAAATAAAGCAAAGATGGACACAAATGTTTTTATGGACACTCCTCAGAGCAGTCTAGAGGACTCCGGTAATGAGGATCACTCTGAGACTGATCTCCAGCGAAAGTGGAGCAGCCTGGAGGCCCTGTCCCTCTCATCGTCAAGCTCAACTCTGTCCAGATCGAACAGAAAAATATTCGACGAAACTCAGCCGAAAATCGACAGGTCGGTGTCAGTCTACGGCCATTTGCCTGATTTGGTTTCTCACGACAGAGGAAACCAGATTCGGGTAAAACTCGACAAAAGGGACCAAATGACCCGCTTCAAGGAGGAAAAGTCTCATTGGTCTGATTCGAGGTCCCTGAAAAGGACAAATTACGACAGCAAGCCACGGATGTTGCCACAAAGTGTCCCACAAAATAAGCAAACACTCGTTGAAAATCAGTCTCCCACGCCCGACTATATACGAAGACCTTCCTCCAGCTTAAGATCGTTTCGGGAAAAAAGGTTTGTCCCTTTTTAAGTTATGCTTTTTTTGTGTATTTTATTCTTTTTTTAAATGAATGTTTTTATTTGTGTATTTTATTCTTTTTTATTCATGTTTTTTTTTGTGTATCTTATTCTTTTTTAAATTATGTTTTTTGTGTATTTTATTCTTTTTTTAAATTATGTTTTTTTTTGTGTTTTTTATTTTTTTTAAATTGTTTTTTTTTGTGTATTTTATTATTTTTTAAATTGTTTTTTTTGTGTGTATTTTATTCTTTTTTTAAATTGTGTTTTTTTTTTGTATTTTATTCTTTTTTAATTATGTTTTTTTTTGTGTATTTTATTCATTTTTTTTAAATTATGTTTTTTTTTGTGTTTTTTATTGTTTTTTTTTTAAATTTTCTTTTTTGTGTATTTTATTCTTTTTTTAAATTGTTTTTTTTTGTGTATTTATTATTTTTTAAATATGTTTTTTTGTGTATTTTATTCTTTTTTAAAATTATGTTTTTTTGTGTGTATTTTATTATTTTTTAATTATGTTTTTTTTTGTGTATTTTATGCTGTTTTTAAATTATGTTTTTTGTGTATTTTATTCTTTTTTTAAATTATGTTTTTTTGTGTATTTTATTCTTTTTCCTATGAAGTTACAAAAAAACAATTTTTACGTTATTTTTGTAGTTATGTTTTTTTGTGTATTTTATGTTTTTTTCTATGAAGTTACAAAAATGCAATATTTACGTTCTTTTTTTAAATTGTGTTTTTTGTGTGTATTTTATTCTTTTTTCAATGAAGTTACAAAAATGCAATGTATACTTTTTTTTAAATTCAGTTTTATATCTCTGTTTTTGATTATTCATTTGGGTGATGGCCAGAAATCTTTGATATTAATAAGGTTCAATCATTTAATAGCGGTTAGTTATACTATAAGTTAATTTAGCAGCATATAAAGTATTTTTACTGTATTATATTTAGAAAATAAATGTTTTAGTTATTTGTTATCTTATTTTGTTTTTTTATTGAGCCAACTGAAAAAAGTCTTTTGTGAAATACAAACCATCATTTATAATGTGTACATTGAACTGTTTTATCTATTACTGTTTGCTATGTTAAACATTTTCTCAATTAGTAAAAGTAAGATATCTGAATAAATTAATTAAAAAGCAGAAAATTAATGGTGATTAAATATTTCTTCAATGTACAACTCAGTACATACCATTCCATTATGTTTCAGAATTGTAAAAATAAATTATGGAATTCTAACAGAATAGAAGTAATTATTAAAACTCATGAAACAAAAGTTTGAACAAGTCTATAATTACTCAAAGAAAAACAAAAAAGTATAACAATAGAATCTAAAATAATTGTTTGAATATTGAGAAATCAATGGAAAAACCGACAAACTTTGCGGGTTAAAGTTTTTCTTTGATATTATTTTTATATGTTTTTAAATAGATTATAATATTTTTACTTCTAATTCATATTCAATTTGTCTATTATTAATATGTATTTTATAACCAAAAACTCACGTGAATCCAAACGTAAAATAGAAGTCTGGTTTTCAAATAGAAAAATAAGACTCTTTGTGTTCACAGTATCGAATTACAAAAATATAAGTCTTCATTATTCTTTAATTTCTATTTGAAAACGGGATTCCTATTTTGCGTTTAGTTGTCTTTCTTATTTATGAAAGAAATGCGCATTTAATTTTCGCGCCATATACTAAAGTCATTTATTATCAAACTTAGTTTTTGTGTGCATCAAAAATGCCATTAATTTATGTTTAACTTTGTTTTTTGAATGTTAATGAACTTTGAATCAAGAATATATTTATACTAAACAAATTAAATTACTGTATTTAAATATATTTTCAGGAGGAAGGGCTTGTCAAGATGGCTAGACGACATTAGAGTGATGTATGAGACGGAATGCATGAACACATTAGAGAGTAAATCTGTGGTTTCTGAATATTTGAATTCAAACACCGATCCTCTTCAACATCCCCAAGTTAGAAAAACTAAACAGGCCCGTACAGATTTGTTGCCTCCCTGTGAAGTGGAATGCACCACACTGATGCACCAAAAACGGTTGCACAAAAATAAGAAATCAGGAATGCCGACGGAAGATCATAACCAGAGCGAGTTCCACCATTATGACAAATTGATCCAAAATTATAACATCGAAACATCTAAACTAAGTCGTGTCCGTCAAGGATCAATCAAAGAAAGTCATCAAAATATTGACAAAAACTTGCAAAATTCCCACAAAGACTTTGTCCCTACAAAACCTTTCAATTCAACCCAAGAAAATATTTTCAACGAAGTTCTTCAAAACTGTGAAAATGAACTGAATTTCGATGAATGCCAGGAAATCGTTGATCATTCTTGTCCAATGGTCGTTGCGTTGAAAGGAAAACATGATTTTGCCATTCAACATCTCAACGTTATCAGGAGGTGAGATGATTGTTCTTTACGCAAATAAAAACACGTGCTTTACAAGAGAAACACAGATGCACACAAATGGAAACACAGACGCACACACACATATACCCACATGCATATATTGAACATACTGCACATGCTGTACATATGAAACACAGAGGCACATACACATACACACACATGAAAACACAGACACATGCACGCATACCCGCATACACATACTGTACGTGTAAAACACTGATGTACACACACATACACATACACGCATACCCACAGGCGCATACTGTACATACTGCACGTACTGTTCATGTGAAACACAGATACACACACATGAAAACACAGGCATATAAACCCACACATAATTACAAATACACAAGCACACTATAGCTATATAGTTTATCTAGTGAGCTCCATTTACGTCTGCATCTTCTTGATTTTTTCTTCGCTATCATCCATAGTCCAAAATGACTTTGTACTGCAAACATAACTTTATCCACACCAGCGCTATACAACATCCTTTGTTGCAGGTACCTGAGGGAACATCGGTGGTTCGACGTGCTGTCTCGGGCAGACGAACTTGAGGTCCACATTTTCAAGGCGTTGAACTTTATTCGAAAACCAAAAATCAAATATAGGATGGAGGACAATCTTAAGGTATGCAATGTTTTTTACATTGTCAACAGTGAGCAACATTGAGAATGGTTAGTAATTGCAGGGTGACCAGATGCTGGTGACATTTTGTCTGGGTATGTGCGCTGCATCCATAGCCTCATTCGTTGGAATGAAAAAATACTACCACCAATGTTATTATTTTTAATGTTATTATGATTGTTTATTAATGAAAACCAAAATCAAAAAGTACCGTTATATATATTATCGTATATTATTATTAATTATTTTATTAACAATACCTTTGCTATTAATAAATATATAATTATTATTGGTATTACTATTACTATTTGTATTGTTGATTTTGATTACAGTTGTATCACTCTATATTATCCGTAATTGTAACATCATTAGAGCAAAATAAAATAAATTTTACTCCACAATAATTATTTTACATTGTCGTGCAATGTCGTGTGTCGATAAGCGTTATCGTGCATTGTCGTGCATTTTATCGTGTCGCACGATGTTTGAATCCCCAAACAATAGACTTTCTACATCCATCTGAATGGTTCCAAATTGCAAAGGAAAAGACGTCAGTAATTAAGACTTGTTTTTTCCTTTTTCCAAGTATAAATATTGATTTGCTTTTCTAATTACTTCTTCTACAACAAAAGTGAAACTTTAAGCTATTGTTTGCTTACTCCGAATGACAATTCATTGTTGCAACATCACTTTTTGGTAACAATAGTTAGCCTTTTTAAAGGGTTGACGTTTTAAGATTATTCTCGTTTGTTACCTTTCATAAACATTTTTTTGCTGTTTTTTCGTAGAACTTGTTTTTTTTTCATTTTTATTCCTTTATTATTTATCTTAATTATTCGAAAATGTGTTTCAAATTCTTCAGAAGTTAATAAATTTAAAGATTAATAAATATGAACAAATTACTACTACTACTACTACTACTACTACTACTACTACTACTACTACGACTGCTGCTACTACTACTACTACTACTGGTTAAAATAATAACAATCATAGCATTGACATCAGTAATAATAAAAACAACAATTGTATGTTCTCGTTATTAGTGTTATTACTCTCATCATCATCACTATTAATATTTGTAACATACAGAAGCTAAAATATAAATTTCTTCTCAAATACTTTTTAAAAATTTAATAAAACTATCATTATTATGAATGTAGAGTATATGCATTAGTTAGCTAATTTTGATCTATTACAGAGTAGGTTTCCTGTATTATATACAAGAATACATAAAGTCTGAAGTGTAAATTCTATTAGCAAACATAACTTTAAGGATTAATTACTAATTTCGGACCACAATAATGACAAATTTTCTCTCGAACTTACAAAAATTATAAAAATAACTTTGATTCATTAATGCGTTAATTTTGTTCTAATAAAAATTTTGGAAATTGGAAAAACAAAAACATTGGGTAATGCTAAACAATGTTTTTTTCATTGAACGTGTGTATGGATATTTTTTTGTAATGCTATACAGTTTTGTTAAACCATGTGCTTGACACACCAAGTTATTATTGATTGAAGACTTACAGACCTACGTTAACCTTTCTTAAACCAAACAAACTGATAATTAAAATATATATCTCACCTCAATATATTTTTCCATTTATCTTCATTTATACATTAGCTACGCAAATAAGAAACAACAACTTTCGATTAATAATTCTTAAATGTATTGAGTAAAGAAGGAAGACAGACTATTAAGTTCTTTGTTTTGCTTAACAAAATAAAAAGGAAGGCATGAAAAACAATTAAGGAAGGGAAACGAACTAGTTCTCATGCCTGATAAGTTACAACAAATGTTATTATTATTGCTATAACTATTATTATTCTTATTATTATTGTTATTATTCTAATTAATGTTGTTATAGTTATAATTATTTTTAATTGTGTGGTAGTTATTGGTTGCTAGCCGTTATTTATTTTATGCAGATTTATACAAAAGCCAATAATATATGTTAACCATATGGCAAAAACACGTTGAGAATAATAAAACTGAAAAATACAATGAACATAATGCTTATGATATAATGACAATGATAACCATGAAGATAACAATGGTAAGGAGATTGTTTATTAATTGTTTTGGACGTTGAATGTTCTAAATATTCATATTTATAATCAAATCTGGCATACGATGCGATATTTATAGTATTTATGGTAATACATCCAAAAATGTATTATCAAAAATCCGTCTTAAAAACCTTAACAGTTTTATAGTAATGTTTTGGTATCATTTTAATAAACACGGTAAATACAATACAGTAAATATATCATTGCCAATCTTTGTTAAAATATTTCGACAATCTTTTCCAGATTTTGATTTCTGATTTGTCAAGAACAACCCAGCAAATATGCGGAAGACTAACCGACATTTGCAAACGATGTCTCATCATTTACGGCAAAGATCTACAAATTCAAAATAGCGACCAGGCCTATACTCCTCCTCTTGTTGAAGATTGTGAAAAAAATTTGTTTTCAAATTCTGAAAAAAATGATGTCCATAATTCTCACAAAAATAGTTTCATTTCTGAGCAGTTGTTGCAAAACAAGTTTCAGCAAAGTTGTTTTGCTCAATATGAAAATGATTACATTAATAGTTCCCACGGTTTAGGTTACAATAATTCAAAAATAAACAAAAGGAGCGAGAATGAAAAACTATCTTCCAAGAATTTGCAAAACAGTAAGCACAAGTTATCGAAAGCTCACCAAGAGTTACAATCTCCCAACTCAACAACTGTAGAAGCCTCTACGAACGAATACAATGACCAGCCATTCAATGATTGCAAACATGAACCGAAACCCGGGGACAAGAATTCAAGGAAGAGTTACGAAGACATGGAAAGAGACGAATGTCTTGTTCGAAAAAATCGATTGGCCGAAGAAATCATCCATTTGTGCAACATTTTACAGCAGACGTTCACAAGACTTCTGGATTTAATTGTTAACCACATCATTCAGGTGCGTCTTGATAAGATATTAATTATGCAAGTACGTCCTACAATCGTACACAATTTTAATAAGATTTAATGTGATCTTCCTTAAATAAAGAATTGTACATTTCAATGCCTCAAGTTTATTATGAATTGACATTATTGTAGAAAATAATAAATGTAAACTTTTTACATTAATATGATTTTGAACATAATATACATTCAATATATAAAAACGTTCGGATTGAATTATCAGTTCCAATCAGTTAAGTCTACCTACAGTTATATGTGTTTGAATTTTATTCTTTCCTATAAGAATCGTACTGCATGTGCAGTACATATATAATCTAGATTTGCCAGATTTTATACTAGTTGTAAATAGACTTATTGAGTTTACTATTAATTTCAATGCGAGTAAAGTACCTTCAAATATTTGTTTTAAATATTCTTTATAGCTAAGATTTAAATTTGTTGTTCTTGTCCTTCTCAGGAGATTTGCCAGACTCTGTCTCGCGTGTTTTTGGTCCATGAAAGACTCATCTCCCCCACGTCGCCACGCCCCCAGGCCCTCCTACGTGGACTTCTGCTTGCCCTGTCATCCTTGTCTGAGCTGGGCAGCCACGTATCACGAATGATCAGTCGGTGGGGCGGAGTTGAGGCGCTCGTTATCCTCTGTGAGAGTCGAAGAGTGGATGCTGAACTGGGTCTTGCCTTGAGGACGCTCGGCGCCGTGTGTAGCGTCAATGACAGTGTGACGCAGTTCAAGAATGTAAGTTGGGTAGGGTTGGATTTGCTCAAGTTTGGTCAAGAATATTTAAGAACGTTCAATAATGTTTAAGTTTGTTCAAAAGTGTTCAAGAATGTATGTTTGAAATTATTCAAAGTTTGTTAAAAAGTGTTTAAGAATTTCAGATGGTTTATTAGATTGTATGCGTTCAATAACAGCTGAGTTTTGGTGAACATCCTCTCATCCACTGTTGGTATCAGCTGTTACGAACAGTTGTTGAGAGGGAGGTCAACCAAACTTAGTCGCTATTGAACACCTACATTAACTTGCGACATCAGTTGTTGAGACTTAGAATACTATTTCTTACTTCATGATCGTGCCACAAGGGGTTTGTGATGGATTGATATTCTTAGAATTTTATTCTAAGAAATGTTGTGGATACAACTTTAAATTTAGACTTTTTATATGAAAAATAGACAACAATTGTTAGAAACCACTGTGTTACAACATCATCATGGATTGTATAAACACAACATAATTGTATTTTTTCACAGTAATTATTAATAAAAACTTGACTATTGAAGAATTTCAGCAAGACAAATAAGCACACGGCTAAAAATATTTGCTTAAGTTGTAAAACAGAGAAAAAAGAGAAAGGTATATGATTGAATGTATTTTTATATATCTTAGGCCAAGTGAATTATACCACGTAATGCACCTCTAATCTAAAACAAAAACGGTATGCTCAACTTTGTGTTAGAAATCGAAAAGGATGAAACACACACGAAAACAAAAAAATAGACAGACACACAAAGAAACTAATCCCAATACCTATCTTCTTCACCACCACCGAAACAAAACTGACAATAAAACAAGCAAAAAACAACGGTTCTACGGGCCTAGACAGCATCAACATAAGACAACTAAAACACATCGGGAAGTAGCCAACTAAACATCAACTAAAATATACAGCATTGCCATAAGCACAATCCCTAACACATCAAAAATATCGAAAACCATACCCATCACAAAAACCAACTAAGATCCCTTCATAGGCACATCCTTTAGATTAATATCCCTCCTATCTCTAATTGCAAAAACACTAGAAAAATCATCCTCACATACATAACATCAAACATTCATCTCCCCAATCACCATCACGGCTTCACACAACAACACTCCACCGCTACAGTACCTCACAAGATAAACAATATCATAGCCACAGAAATTAATCAAAATGCAACCACCCACAAGAACCATAGCCATAGCCTTAGACATGTCGAAGACATTTGGCACAGTACACTTACACCAACTGATCACTAAGTTACACAGCACCAACATTCTCCACACCATCCTTAAATTCATAGCCAACCACACGAAGGGTAGAAAACTATACAGAAAATTCAACAACCAAAACTCCCCATACATATATATAAAAACTAGCGTCTCCCAAGGAGGGTCATGTCACCCAAATTATTTTTACATAGTAGACCTCTCCGACCCTTCAGCTAGCGTACACACAACCTCATACGCAGACGACATCACCATTTTATCCTCCCACATCAATCCCCTCACAACAGAAACACAAACACTTCCATACCTCCAACAAATACACAACGATTTGACACTTGAACGCGAACAAGACCACCACCACACTCTTCACCCCAACCCAGCGGAATACAGTAACACACTACACCTACACATAAATAACACACTCTTGCCAACGGTCAAGGACCCGAAAATCCATGACCTAACATTTGATTCCAAATTCACCAACATAAGGAATGCCATCACAAAAACCAAACCCAAACTAAACATGCCGCATGAAATCCTTCACCATCACACACTTGGGGGGTCAAAAAACTCTAATCACAGCATAGAATAACCATCACACGACCTGGCATAGAATACACTAATACTATCTGGTCGACTATCACATCCACCACAAACATCAACAAACTACAAATAATCAACAACACAGCCATCAGAACAGCCACATGCTGCACACTAGACACTAACACACAACACCTACATGACGAGACAAAAATATTCCCATACAAACACACCTAAAACTACACGCTTCACAACAAAAACAAACCACCCAACACTCCCATCACTCTTTCCACCCACTCACACAACATCCAACAAACCCTAGACACATAGAACTAACCATCTTCGACAACAACAACAACTACACCACCAACATGGACACAACCGCGGAACACACTTCATACCAAACAATAAAATAACACAAGAAACACATATACAGTCACAAACTGCAATAACAGTACACTATCAAACAAAGTACTAAACAAACAGGCACCTGACATCAATATTAGTGACCAAATCCTCTCACAAAACATGCGCAGAACATTGGCACAATTCAGAACAAACAAATCTTCTCAACTATAAGAATACTTTTACAAAATAGCCCCTGACACCCACACCACACCATACTGCCGCTATGCCAGCACCACACACATAACACGACACACTTCCTCACATGCCTCCAGGTACGGACGTACCTGGTCCCGGAGGAACCTTGGGGGAACGGCGGGGCTGCTTGGCTAATGGGCGGACCTGCTGGGGTGAGGACTAGATGCTCTGACATGAGGGCTTTGTCCTTTGTGTCGTGGACAGGGTAGGGTCGACAACAACAACAACAACATAAGCTTAATTTAAAATTAAATACATAAAATTTAATAACAAACAATTATGTTAAATGATTTCTTTTTCAGGTAAATGGAATTGATGTGATTATCTCAAAATTATGTAAAATTAATTTAATCGAGGTCAAATCAAAAACTGCTAAAGTCTGCAAAAGTAAACGAGCAAGGCTAAAGAACCAAGATACAACACCATTCTATCTAACAAAAACCTGTCGAATTGTTGAGCCAAAAAATCCAGTTGAAATAATAAATCATGAGCTCTGTTACTATGACAACTGGGAAGAAGAAGAAGAACATGAAGGCACTGACAGAAGTGATTATGACTTATATGTAAACGTTGGAAGTGACAATTATTATAACCAAGAAGCTAAACATAATTATAAAGTTGGTTGTAATAGTTGTGAAATCGATCTAATAGACTACCAGGAAGATGCCACTAGCAACCATTTCCACAAACCTCAAAATAATATTGCCTCCTTACATCCAAGAGAGAGTTATGATTATGTTGAAAATGCTCAAAACTCATCGGAAACTTCAAAAAAATATTATCAAAAAGACGACAAAAATTATTTTCAAGAAACAAGTTTGAAAAAAGAAGAATTTTATTGTTTTTCCGACGTTAAGATCCAAGGAGAGGCGGCGGGAGTTCTTGCCCAGATTTGCGCTCCTTGGCTCATTAAACACACGCTTATTTTGGACAAGATCTCCGTTTTCATGGACGAAATTACAAACAAACTAATAGGTTCGTTTTCATTATTATTACAATTGTTCATCCATTCATATTTTGTTCACCAAACCTTGATGAACTGTGCGACCGTGTAATTGGCTACAAGTAGATCATGTTTTGCTATTTGTGGATTGAGTGTACAACTGGCCAGGATGTGTTCCGTCATCTAGCTCTCCCCTCAACACAAAAAAATAACTGACTAACTCTCTACTTTACCATTTCTCTCTTTTCCATGCACTTCCCTCTGGTAAACCCTCATCAGACAGTTGCATTGCAGCCCTTGGATGGTATAGCCAGGCTGCTTCTCGCTATGAAACATGTTGTGGCGTCTTTAATGGAAATATGATCTATTTGATTTCAATATCGAGGCAACGATGTATGATTATAGAAAAGGTGTCTCATATTGTGCAGCTATTTCCAATTTTCTTTTCGAGCACCAACCTCTACTTCATGTTATTGTTATGATATATTTTCTGATATTAGATATTTTTACTATTCTTGTTTTGAAACTTTCATTTACTTTTTCTGTAGTTAATTATTACATTTTTATTTCGATAATGACCAAATTCCATGTCAATAACACAGTAATAATCATTAGAATAAACTCAACTTTCTGTGCTGTCTGCTGTTATGTAAAGCAACTATTACTTTTGAATGAATTTTTATTTTACAAACAGTGTTGCTTATTATCTTCAAACGTTAAGGCTACATCCCATATTCCTCATCACATTCCTTAAGATTTTTCAAACAAAAATTGTATATGAACAACATTTTCAACTACCGATCTCTGTCATCTAGAATTCGCTCTTCAAGCCATATGGTTTAAAGAGCGAAGTATAGACAGCTGTGAACAGTAGTTATAAATTTCCTTCATATTTATGACTACAAAATTATAAACGACATTCACATTATAAATTATAAATTATGAATTATAAATTATAAATTATGAATTATAAATTATAAATTATAAAGGACATTAACATAAAAAATTAAAAAATTAAAATTATAAACGACATTCACATTATAAATTATAAATTATAAATTATAAATTATAAATTATAAATTATAAATTATAAATTATAAATTATAAATTATAA
>JARUHE010172054.1:0-19308 GCA_031471125.1 Archaeomysis grebnitzkii | reverse complement strand
TACTATACAGTAAATTTGCATATTCACAATATATTATACAGTAAATGGTATATATATACAATAAAATTATATACATATTGCATATTGCATTGCAAAAAACGATAATACTATACAGTAAATTTGCATATTCACAATATATTATACAGTAAATGGTATATATATACAATAAAATTATATACATACACTGTTAGAGGAGGTTTGCTGTTTTTTCTGATCTACCGGGTTAGTAGGTGTAAAATGATCGAAAGTTTGTTGAAAACAACAAACTTTGACTTAGGCGAGTTACACTTTAGTTGTTTTGATAAAAGAAAGTTGTTAACAATGATCTACTGTTTGATGGAGCTATATTGATTCCCTTAGGTAAAGAAAATGTAAAATTTATCTTTCAAGCAAATATAATTTTGAATAAAACTCAGAGACAAAATTTTTAACGAACTTCCTTTTTTTTGAAGGGCAAATTCAACAACAATAATAAAAATAATAATAAACTAATAATAACAAAAATAGCAACAATAATTAATAGTAATAATAACACAAATTAATATAAATTACTGTATATAAAATTAAAATAATTTAATTTTCTTCTTTAACACTTTAACCGTTTCTTATTATATAAGATTTCGCCCCAAATTGTATACAATTATAGGCCATATTTGTCGACTTCACCTTCAGTTGTCTGTAAACCAAGACTTCCCAGTTTTAGTGTTGTGTTTTCAACCTGTTTTGATATTAATTACCATTTAGTGCTGTTTTTGATCTAAAATTTGAGCAATGAAGATTTTTAGTGTAGTTTATGATTTCGCTTTCCAACAAAATTTACATCTAAATTATCAAGATATTTTTTGATACCGTTATCGGTGAAAACAGGAAGCTAAGAAAACAGCGTTTTTTTTATCTCTGTTTCGACTTATTAGCATACTTTTGAATCGAGTTAAGTACCAAATTCTTTTTCCATTTCTGGACAAAAATATCTTGAAAGGTACTTAAATGGTACTCACGGGGTATTAAAACTGCTGAAATCAACCATGCCTCGACTCTTAAAGTATCAAAGTATCTCGTTTTACAGTAGACACAACTGCAAATTTCGGACTGGGTTTGATGTATAATTCGAAAAAAAATGAATCACCATCCATGTCTATATCAAAATAGTCTATTTTAAGCACTAAGCATTTTACAATGTATAATAAAAAATAACTTAAAATCTCGTGAAAATTTTGAAACAATTAAAAAACGTGGTTAACATTTATAAATAAATTGATGTACTTTTTAAAACTACATTAGCTATATATTTAGTAGCTACACTTTCTCACTAGCTACTGAAGATAGCTAGATTGATCCAGATCCATCCAGATTGGACAGCGAACGCAAACAAATTTTTATTTGCAATGCAAAATTTTTTAACAAGAAATTCTATATTGTGTGTTTTTTTATTTATTTTATAACATTAATTACATTTATTAAATTTAGCAATATAGAACAAAAAAAATGTTAAATAATAAAAAAAATTCTCAGGAAATTTTCTCCGGCAACTTTAAAGAATCCGCCGGACGCGATCTTCCGGCGCAAGATGGCAAATCCGGTGAAAGTCCGAACATTCTCTCGAGCATACGAAGGACGGTGAAGCAAATCATTTCAGAGCAGGACGAACTCCCGCCAAGAAACGCATCCGGCGCCAGAACCCGGCAGGTCTTCGACTACACCAGTGAGTAATAACCAAGGCTGAGATTTGGTATCATTACCTCAATTTTTGGTTACCACATTTATTATTATTGTTTTATATATATATTATTATTATTATTATTGGGTATCATTACCTTAATTGATTTGCTACCACATTTATGACAATTAAAAATGATGTCATTATTTTCGGTGTCAATTCTTTCACCTTACTGGTTAATTAAAACCATAACGTAACTAAATTACCATAAATACGGTAACAAGCAAATACCTTACTTTAAATACGGTAAATATATTACCATAAATACGGTAACAAGCAAATACCTTACTTTAAATACGGTAAATATATTACCATAAATACGGTAAAAGGCAAATACCTTGCTTTAAATACGGTAAGTACATTACCATAAATACGGTAACAAGCAAATACCTTACTTTAAATATGGCAAATACATTACCATAAATACGGTAACAAGCAAATACCTTACTTTAAATACGGTAAATACATTACCATAAATACGGTAACAAGCAAATACCTTACTTTAAATATGGTAAACACATTACCATAAATACGGTAACAAGCAAATAGCTTACTTTAAATATGGTAAATACATTACCATAAATACGGTAAAAAGCAAATAGCTTACTTTAAATATGGTAAATACATTACCGTAAATACGAGAACGAAAAAATACCTTACTTTAAATATGGTAAATGCATTACCATAAATACGGTAACAAGCAAATACCTTACTTTAAATACGGTAAATACTAACCATGAATACAGTAACGAGCAAATCATTTGAAAAACATTTTAAACCTAAAAATTAAATAATTATTATATGTTACTGGGGTAGTTGGACGTGGCTTTTCATTATTGATTCACACAAGCTAAGCCCGACTTGGAGGAAGCGCAGTGATTTGGCTGCATATCTTTAGAGTACATATCACTTGGTAGTAATAGTACGCGAAGTGCTGAACAGAACTATTTATTGTGGGCGCTATGTTATAACATGTTATTATTATAATTATTCTTCGTGAAATTGTAATAAACCAAATTTCAAATGAAAAATTACTATAAAGCTCAAGTCAAAACAAAAAAGGAAGTATAAAATCCACCAGGCAAAATACATTCTCCATCTATCAAAATAATATAACAGCTTCCTTCAAAATGTGTTAAAGTTTGTAAATGGTATATCGCTAGAATCTATGCCTGGTTTGTGATAAATTGCAGGTAATATAAACACTTTAAACCTAATGTATTATACTATATATGCGTTTGAATGATCATTGGACGCATTTCTCCAACTTACCCTACACAAAAATGGGCTGCATACGTGCATGGACTGAAATAACCAGAGTTGTATGTTTTGAACATCACTTTATGTCTAGAACTGAATCTAAAGTCTACGTCTAAGTCTATAAGACTATGTCTATATTTATATCTAAGTCCAAGTCAAGTTCAAATCTAACTCTGAGTCTAAATTTATGTCTGTCAAAGTTTAAGCTTGAGTTTAATTCAAAATCTAAATATAAATCTAAGTAATGTTCAAGTTAAAGTCCAAGTTTAAAATGTTAAAACCTTATTTCAGAATCGTTCCACGTGGGCACGAGTTGCCACGACATCCAGGCAACGCAAGGCGCGTCCAAGTCGGGAATTTATTTGGTTCATCCTCCCAATCTTGTCCAGGGTCCTTGGAAGGTCTTTTGTGACCTGGAGAGCGAGGGAGGAGGATGGACGGTGTTCCAGGTGAGAGGATTTATTAACCATTTCATGACACAGTGATTTATCTCATAAAACTTAAGCCTCGTTGAGTTAGTATTGAAAATAATCCTTGGTTCAGGGAACCGTAGTTCCCTTCATGTCTTAAACGGTTAATCTCTTTAAGGCACGAATAAGGATTATTTTTAAGCTAAGCTTAACGTGTGTAAAATGATTAATCCAGTGTTTTCCAACCTTTATCATTTTTAAGTCTAAATAATTTTGCGACATTGAATCTGATATTAAAATAGTTTGTTGTGGTGATAAATTACTCACGCATAAATACATTTGAATAACAAACATGTCGAGGAATTGGTTTTTAAAGTTATTTAACATACTTTGTAAGCAAACAAAAAATGCAAGCTATTATTCATAGGTAATAGTTTTTAAAAACGATAAAAAGTAAAATTTTTACATAAGCTTACTTACTATTTCAATGAGATATCTTTACTTGAAGGAAAGAACTCAGTTTTTTATATTAAGTGGAATATAAAACATTGACACTCGTATTTATCTTTCAAACACTTTTAAATTTCCTCTTTTCGATGTTATTAATTTAGCGTTGCTGAAAAAGATGTTTCACAAATGTAGTTGAAAACAGCAAAATAATTTGTCAAGGTTCGGATTTATTTTTGAAGGTCAAATCCAAATATTCTGTAAATTGTCCTTTTCAAAAATAAAAAGCATTTTATAAAATATAATTTTATAAAATATAATTTTATAAATAACTAAATAAATAAATAAATAAATAAATAAATAAATAACATTTTATAAAATATAATTTTATAAGAGCATATCAGAATTACTATATGGGATAGTAATGTTAATTAATATTATAGCAAGTAATATTTTTTATAGAATTAACTAATAGTTAACATTATCAATGCGATAATTTAAAAGCTATATACATTTTATAGTACAAAGGACATGGCGCACGGGATACACCTTAAACAGTGTAACCATAACAAAATATTCTCCTCCTCGAAAAAACTGAAAGCTTTAAAAACGTCTTCACGTCTAATTCCCTAAAGTTCAAGGCAACACAGAAACTGTTCAAAAAAATTTCATTGTGAATGAATGGTAAAAAGATATTAATAGTGCTACTCCGCTAGTTTAGGTCGGTTTACCTCCAATCATATTACTTTCTCAAAAAATAGTTTTCACTGAAACTTAACGACCTCAAAAATATCTTCAAAACGTCTTCCAATTATTTTATCTGGCAAAATAATTTTGTTAACTTCAATCTCATCTGCGTGTCTGAATATTGTTTTTCTTAAATTTTAATCTGTGTAATAATAACTTTTTATCTCCACACAGGTGAGAGACGATGTGGAGCCTCATGAGAACTTCATGAGAGGTTGGGAGGATTATAAAGTCGGTTTCGGAGATTTCGACAGAGAATTTTGGTTGGGTGAGCAGTTTGTCAAATTATGAAATGTGTTTTCAATGTCAAAGAAAAGATTCTTTTTAAAATTAGGACTAATATAATTTTTACTTGAAAAAAAAGACATCAGCATTTTAAGTAATATTGTTGGTGTTGATGAAAACAAAATAACATAAACAATAAGTTTTTTTTCATTTTGATCAAGTGCCACTCGCTCATTAGTGGGGATGTTAAACAATGCAAAATATTTAATTATACGCAAATATTTAATTTTTAAGCATTTATTTTCAAATGAGGACATTTAGACTTTTCCCATAAGCTGATTATTTAAGAATTTATGTTCGGTTCACATAAAATAAACTAAAAGTTTGTGTTATCTAGGAAATATTGAATATTTGGGAAACCTATAAATTATTCAATGTTTCGACTATCTATAATTTCCTTAATTTTTGAGCTATTAGGAAAGTATTGAATATTTGGCTATCAGAAGATACTTTGGCTACCTTTGAAGTATTGAATATTTGACTATCAGAAGATACTTATTTGGGCTGTCTAAAAAATGTTGAACATTTGGCCATGTATAAGATATTTAACAAATCGGGTTATCCAGAAAAACTGAACATTTATTTCTAAATTTTAGGCAACATTCTGTTGTGGTCGTTGACGAACATCGACAACGACACAAAACATGAACTGCACATCGAGTTGGAGGATTGGTCCGGAAATAAAAGATTTGCGAGGTGAGAATTTTTTTTTGATAATGTCTATGGCGATCAAAAACATTGAAGATTATTCATGAATGACCATAGCTAGGACATATGTCCAAGACTTTACCAGATCTATTCTATGAAAATTCATAAAATGTTTCAATTACTTCCAAGCTAAAAAATGAATGTACGCTTTTTTCAACATATTGGTCGTGTGGAAATACCTAAATTTATTTTTTGCACTTGATTAAAACCATTCATCAAGAAATGTAACAGAAAAAATCAGGGTTATTTTCCTAGAATAAAAGGTATAACTTTTATTTTATAGATAATTAGTATAGAGCTAATTAAATTGAAAATACTAAACTATAGAGATGACATACAAGTTTAAATAATTCGCCTTTCAATGATAAACAAAATGACATTAATAAGTTTAAATAAGTTTAAAATTTAAATAAATAATAAGTTTAAATTTAAATAAATAATAAGTTTAAATTTTAATAAATAATAAGTTTAAATTTAAATAAATAATAAGTTTAAATAAGTTTAAATTTAAATAATAAAATAAGTTTAAATTTAAACAAATAATAAGTTTAAATTTAAATAAATAATAAGTTTAAATTTAAATAAATAATAAGTTTAAATTTAAATAAATAATAAGTTTAAATAAGTTTAAATTTAAATAAAAAATAAGTTTAAATAATAAGTTAAAAACAAGTTTAAATAATTCATCTTTGAATGATAAACAAAATGACATTAATAAAACTATTTAATATTTTAGGTATCGAGGGTTCAGAATTGGGTCTGAGCGAGATGCTTATAGATTATACCATTCAAATGTGTTTTTTGGAAATGCAGGTAAAACAAATCTTATTTATAAAAAGATTTATAATTATCAAAAACTATAACAATTAGCAATAATATAATTATTGATTTAAAATTTACTTTGTTAAAATCAAACATACATTTGTTTTGAGAATTTTATTTCTCTAATTTAACTTTTTTCACAAATTAAAATATAAATCGAATAAAAAAACTCAAAAGAATAAAAATATAAATCGAATAAAAACCAATTCAAACATAAAAAAGAATGAAAGTTAAAAAATAATCTTAGGCGATTCCCTGTACTCCCACAACGGGCTTCCTTTCTCCACCTTCGACGTGGACAACGACAACAGAGACGGTGACTTCGTAGAGAGGAGCTGCGCCAGACTCTACAAAGTAAGATTTCTTCTGCTTTTAAAATTTAAGTGAAGACGATTATAATATTTCGCGGTAAATAAAAAACAGTTCTCAGGGCATATACAGACAAATAGAAAAGATTGGCTTTCTAAAATAATGAAAGTGCGTATATGCCGCTCTTGCCACATCGACTATTATGTTCTCAGGAATTCCTACCTGTTCTAGAACTCATTAGAATCGAATCTGCTAGTATCTGGTAGAAAATTTTAACAGCAACTCCTTCATCTATGGGAAATTGGGGTGTAAATATGCGAGTGGGCAAGTTCGACATTCTTCTGTCGAGATCGATTCTTATAGGTAGTCGCACTTCAGATCAATCTATAAAGCGAGTAACTCACGAATAGTGTCATTGACAAGGAAACCACATCCCCCAGCTCTGATGAATGTGGTGGATATACTCATGGAGAGACCAACTTAGCCTTGTAAGACATCATAGCCATGCTCGCTCCCCAGCTACTGAAGAGAATTCGCGTGTCGAGCATCGATAGTCTGTGAAGGGAAGCTCACATTCACATGACATCAATTGGTTTTTTCTATAAGCAATCCAAGATTTTGGTAACGATTCTTGTGTATTTTTTCATAGTAAAACTCCACTAATGAGGTTTGGAGAATTTCCAGCCAGATGTAAAATATAAGATTTCACGTCATGCGAGTATGCCTGAGAAGCTGTACCATACATTTGAGACGCACATGCTATTGTGGAGAAACTAATGTATCTTAAAATTAAAAAAAGATTCGTGTGTCTGTATCCAGGGGAATTTTAGAACAAAAAATCCTTCTATATCCATAAAATCATCAAAATGGGGATACTTAAAAAGAAATCTCTCGATGAGGTTGATACAAAAAAATACAATGTCGCTAGAGTCCATAATGATTCACGTACCTCTTCCTGAGTGTTCTCAGGTGAAACACGAATCCATAACTAGCTGCCCTGCGGTAGGGGGTATTTATGTTCAACTAGAGAAACTGCTAAATCATCTACGAAGAGTGTACACAGCAAACTAATTGCAAATATGAAGCTATGCCATTTATAGTGACCGCAAAGAGTGACAGTAAACACACTATCCTAAGACTGCATTCCTTTTGTTGGTATAGTGGGGACACCACATAACTAATTATTACCTTAATCAATTTTTTTATAAGACAAAAGAATTAGAAGGTAATTAACATAGCATGTATGGACTTGACAGAAATTTATCGAAAGGATAATCCTTCTCCATATGAAAGAAGACTATCTGAATGTATTTTGTGAGGAAACCCAATAAATCTACGATTAATGTATTACAGAGGAACTAAAGGTACGTTCTAGATCAAACATTTCCTTCATTTAAATAATATCGACACAATATTTATTGAATAAAAAACATGGATTCCATAAAAATTGTACAACATTGTGTCAACGTGATTTAAATAAAAAAAGTTGATTTTAAATCAGTAAAGGCTTGTTCGAGCACCCATCTATAAATTGCCTACTACTAAGACAACTTCTGGTCTCAAGGATTTATAGCATTGTAGTTAGTCCAGTAGTGGTCACTATAATTTTTGGGTAGTGAAGCTTTCATGATTTCATTTTCAAGATTGACTGAAAATCCAACTTTGTTTTCTTTCTTGGAGCCAAAAGTATAGCAAGAATTAGAGGTAAAACATTTGTAGAGTTTAGTTAAAAATATAAATTAAAATTAACCTTTTTATGTCTTTAGTACATGCACTAATAAAATCAACTTTACAGGGCGCCTGGTGGTTCGGAAACTGCCATGACGCAAACTTGAATGGATGGTATTTAGGAGGTCCACATAGATCGTTTGCTGATGGGATTAATTGGTACACTTGGACCGGATATAATTATTCATTAAAAAGAACAATAATGAAATTCAGGCAAGTTTATAATATTGAACTCTCACCTATAGCATGGATAATAAGACATAAACAGAGAGTAGATTAATGAAAAGTTAATAATTAATCTAAAAATTGTAGCAAATGTGTATTGGACTTAGACACACATGAGTCTGGTATTGGAACAATTTGGGTATTTGACATTGTTATTCAAGTCTCAAGCCAAAGACACAATGTTTCAAACAAAAAATATATTTTTGTAATTGGTTATGCGAGATTGAGTTTTGTCATTTTTGTATATTAAAAATTATGTTGAAGTATTTATGAAAACGTTTTATAGTTTTCTTTAATGTTGATTTGGAATTGTGCTTAACGTTGACATTTTCCATTTTTAATAGACCTCAAAAAGCCGGGCCAGTTCCTGTTGGGTTTGATACCTTCATTGTTGCCAACAAAAGAAGTTTAGACCTCAATGAATTCGAAAATAAAATATTTACAGATAAGGTAAGGTTTAGTTGAATAAATCCTTTTATACGCATCACATACCATTTCCTCTTTCATTGAGATTGGGTCAAACCGAGGGGAAGGTTAAGTTGAACAAATCCTCTTTGATATGCATCACGTTCCATTTCCTCTTTCATTGAGATTGGGTAAAGACCGAGGAATAACCTTTAAACTATGTTGGACCGAAATCATGGTACCCATAAAATATGAAGAAGTGCATGCAATAAAAATGGTTAACCAATTACATTCTGAACGCGAAAATTCAAAAATCCTTGATACTGTAATGACTTTTTCTTTTTTGTAACATACATCGGTTGAAATTTTTGTCTGTAAATGATATTTTATTACCTTATCATATTGTATCTGTTGGATACAGGGTGGTCTGGAGGCAATTTTCTTTCTGGTAATATTATTTTTTTTTTCATTTTTTGGATTCATCCCAAGAGTTGGAGAAAAACATTATTTAAGCAGATGTTTGCAAGTTTTGACAAAATAATCCAATATAATTTATGGTTGACACGAACATACATTAGGCTTGATCTCAACCATTTTTAAAAATTTATTTCACTTTTTTAAATTAAAATTATATCTTTATTTTCAGATCGTATCATTTTAAAAATATATCTATATTTCGGTTTAACGTAATGAAATCAATGGAAATTGTACACCATTGATAAAGAATTGTTTTTGTTTTAACATTTAGGCTATTATAGGTAATGACAAATGACAACTTTAAATGCTAAAATAATAAATGTGCCCCTACAGTATAGATCGATCATGATAAGATACTAGTTATTTAGGCTAAATATTTTGATAACATACATTTATCTAATGTATTTATAAAAAATAGTCATCTTGAATAACAAATAAGGTTTTAAATGGCAATGATAAAATTTACTAAGCTAAGGCCGTTAAATTTTGGCCAGTCGCATGAATGATAACAATAATATAGGCCTAATAGGGATATTTCAAAAAATTTCTTTGCAAAAAGTCACAATATACTGAAATATATTAATCTCTAAAAAATTTCTTTAAAACTGCAATATTATAGTACTTATTTTTTACATATTGCAAATCGATCAAACCCCGCTTAGCAAAACTTTCTCCTCCGTTGTTTTTAATTGTAAGCTACATTGCCACTGCAAATACAGTTGAGTTTATGTGATGGTGCATATTTATCCAAAATATTTACAAAAAAAATCCCAATTAAAGTGGATAGGCCTACATACAAGTGTTTTAAAACTGTGATAACTATTCAATATTTTTTAGATGTTCAAAAAATCTAAATTTAGAATAAAATTAATTTTTACCTGCAATTTTTGTACATTTTCTACGCGGTTTGATAAAATTTATCTTAAATTTGGTTTGTTTTTTGGAGAAAAACTATATTTTGATATGCTATTTATAAATATCTATAAAATAGGTGAAATTGTTTGTTTATACAGTATAGCCTCCCGGTCAAAATCGTTTGTTACAATTTTAAACAATAAACCATTCATTTAAAATGTATACTGGCTATTTTTAATCATGATTATTGTCAACGGACTTGGCCACGTTGAAACACCGCTTCCCGTATGATCAGCGAAGTTAAGCAACGTTGGGTCTGGTTAGTACTTGGATGGGTGACCGTCTGGGAACACTAGATGCTGTTGGCGACAGCGCTCTTTGTCATTGTAGCTAATGTGCTGTATAATATTCTATAAAAAAAAAAAAATCATGATTATTTCTGAAAGTGAAATACAAAATGCAGCTGCCTTGTTTCACCTTAAATTATGATGAATAATGTGTTTTTAAACCGTCGTGATACAATTTGAATTCAATTTTTGAAGAACACAGTACAGTGTAATTGAATAAAAAATGAATTCAATTTTTTAAAAAATCAGTTGAGATCAGGGCTATTGTGAATCGGCAATTTTTTTTAAATTTTCGACTAATTGTATTTTTTTGAATTAAACTTTAGTTGGAAAGACTTTCTTGTAATTTCCTGTTGTACATAAAGTTTCCAAAACATAATAAATGCAAATTCAATTGTGACTTTTTAATTTCCAGGTGGTTAAAAATAAGGGAATGCACGACGCTCCTGAGTTGCTTTCTTCGAGAAATACTTTGACCAGATTAAAAAACGAAGAACTTTAAGTCTTGGAAGTAGAAAATCTCCATTTTGAATCTGATCGCCAAGACTGAATTTCTGGGTACAATATGAACGAAATTTTCGACTGCTACTTTTGGCTGTCCAATATTTATTTGTGATGTTTCTATGATTATAAATGGAGTTAATAAAACACAAAATCTTATATTTATTTGTGCAAAATGTATTCAATTAAAGCAAAAAAAAAACTTCTGAAAATAGTTCAGGAATAGTATGTGAAAACAACATAAATGACAAAAGGTAAAGCTTATTTTATATTTATCCAACGTTATTTAATGTTTATCTTTTATTTATATTTACATAATGCTACCTTCTATTTATTTCATATTTATAGTTATGTAATATGATAAATTATATTTATTCAATAGTACAAAAGTTATTTAATTGGAAATGGTTATATTAATAATCATAATGTTAATAAAATTAAACAATTAAACTAATTTGATTTCGTTAACACAACAGAATAAAATTTGTAAATGTCTAAAACAGAAACTTAATATCCATAAAACAAAAATTTCAAAGGTTTCGACGAATATAAAAGCTACAAAAAAGTATATTTTCAATATGTTGTGTTTATGCATAAACTTAGAAGGTAAAATGATTTCATTGAAACCCATTAATAGCTTCCAGGGCTGAGAAGCAAAACAAGCCAATTCAAATGGAATTACCACTTGGCATTTTTTTGCCTCTAGCCCCTCCAACTAACACATGAAAAACACCATGAAAACTAAAGAAGAAGTTATTTGTTTAATTCCCGATTGTGAAACAAAATTCAATTGGCAAAAAATAATTCCATCAAAATCAGTCATAGAACAAAAATTCTGAAATCTTCTGGTTAGACAAAATAAAAATAAAATTGACAAATATTAAAATTTCTCACTCATTGCAATGAAAATATTGAAAACTGACAAAGTTTGAACTAATTAGGCGATGAATAATTTGGTTCATGCATTGCATTGGTTGACTGAATGTAGTTATCTTAATTCAACAGAACAACCAACCAATTTAATTCCAACAAATTAACTCAACCGTCCGCATGGGAGGCGAAGAAGAAGTTGACAGAAAACGACACCGACAACGACCTGACGAAATGCCAGCACTTGGGAGGAATGTAGACGGCGTCTCCCGGCCTCAGGATCATTTCGTGGCCCTTCGCCCTTTCGAAGAGGGGAAATCGCCCTCCATCTGGGTTCTCCAGGTCCACCTGCGAGGTGTTGTTCAGCAGAGGGTTCGGGGAAGGGTAGAGGAAGGGCGTTTGGTCCTCCCCGAACAATTTTACGTATTTTGTACCGTACACCTGTGGAGAAATTGGCTGGTTAAAGTTATTCTAAATTGAACATAATAGTATTATATTATTATTATAATATTTTATATTATTATTATAACAATTATAAAAATATATTTTTCATTCTTAAATACTTCGAAGTAGACTCGTTCTCTGATCATTGAGAAAATAATTATATTTTTGATAATCATGGAATAAATATTTACCGAAATGCTTAGAACTAATATTTTATTTCAACACTTATTCAAGTGTAAAATCAAGTTAACCATGTAACATTTTCCCAAACGTTGTTCAGGGTTGATTCTTCAAACATTTTTGTTGAATTGTACTAACATATTCTCGTAGTTTTCATAGTATTCTAAAAATATACTAGTAGAGGTGTAACATCACCATCAACCATAATTTTGAACATTTTTCTTATCAATAAATACTATTGCAAAAGTGACAAAATTGTTCATTTTTATTTGATCTTTAAATACAATTATATTTATGTTTCATTATTTTAATGTTTTAACACAATGATGTAATATTTTAATATTTTAACATAATGATGTGATATAACAAAATATTAAAAAGATCAATAAATTCATTTTTTTTAAATTCTATAAATAGGCGATTGTAGTTTGGATAAGGTCAAACTCTATTATTAGTCTGCATTTATATTGGAACATTAAATTGAAGTTTCAATTCATTGACGTATTATTGCCCAAGAAATAACCGCCTTTTTGAACAAAAACTTTGAAATCATTCAATAAATGTAAAAAAAAAATATTATTTTGTTTATCATGATTCATGACCAACAAAATAATTTATAAGTTACAGTATAAAAAGAGAATCACAAAATCCTAAAACGATCTTCCATCAACAAACTCACCTGCACAAGAATGTTGTGATCTGGATCAGTATGCAGAGGACTGACGGTTCCTGATGGACCAATCCACACATTGATTCTGGGTTCTCCTGCCCCTAGATGGCAGTAGTCGGGTGTGATTATGTCCGCGGCAAGTTCGGGTATTTGGCTGAGCAAGTCGTGCTGTGCAAGGTAGCCTGTTGGTGTGTCTCTGTCGGTGCTTTCCACATACCAGGTCAGGTACTCCTCCATCGGCATCAACTTTTGGGACCAAGCGTCGTCCGTGTATCGGGCACCGATTTCCACCGGGACTGTGCGGCTTCCGGCAACTTCCTTCAAATACTCGACATTCCATTTCTGAAGAGCAGGCCAGTGATCAGCAGCTCCGAGAAGTTTGACGTAGCGGTTGCAGTTCATGAACTTCAGGAGAAACCTATCCAAAGGCAGGGATCGAACATCGCTGATGGGGTTTGCTAGTTCAATCATTTTTGGATTTTCTTTCAGGTGTTTAATCGTTTCTTTCGGATCTTTTAGAATTGCCTTTCGACCATAACAATTTAGGCTTGATGCTATTTTTGGAAGAGGGTTTTTGTCAATTGGATGACCCATCAAAAGGCCTTTATCACAAGCTTTAATGATGTCCAATGCTTTGTTCATCATGGTTTTTTCGTCATCCTTTGAAAGGATTTCCAAAGATTTTTCACAAAACTCTTTCAAGTCAATTTGTAAATAAAAAACTAGAGCAATCGAGGTCCATGTAAACACGTATCGCCAGGCGTCTGGAACATCCTTCCAATAGCCTGAAAAACAAGGCAGTTCAAATATTTTTTGTTAACACAATAGCAACTGCAGTTTGGTTGGAACGATTTCTTCCTTTCTAGAACAAAATAAATCCATTCAACAATTTCGATATTTTTATATTATTTCATTGAAGCTTTTATGAAAAAAATACAATTTAAATCCATAATTAAGATTATACATTTTTTTAAGCTAATGTTGAAAAAAAACATAATATAGACAAGTAAAATTGATATAAAATACAGGAAGGATTTTTCTCGTCTTTAAAATATAATATTCATCCAGTTATTCCTTATTGTTGACACCATCTAAGCATATGAATAGATAAGACCTTCAACAATGTAGTTACTAGAGCTAGAAACTCTTCGGAAAAGCGAATGACATTGAGTCCTATTGTAACTTCATTAGAACTCAATATTATTTCATCAAAGCATTTTTAAACCAAATAAAAACAAACATTTTTCAAACAGTTTGCAAATAAGTTTGGTCAACGAAGATTAAAAATAAAATTCCACAAACTTTAAATCAAATTTACAACAATTGAATGAGGGCCATTGAAATATTAATTTCTTATTGCACGAAGGACAAATTCCTTACATAGCATTACATTGAAATGTAATGCTAGAGATAGCATTACATTGAAATTTAATGAGCAACGTTAACACAGTGTGACATTGGTTACGTTTGATGGTGCTAGCGATAGCTATCGATATAGCATTTACTTTTCGCCGGTGTTGCCAAGTATATTTCATTAGTACGGAGTATAATTTATCGGTGCAGCCAAACTTTTTTTTAAAACAATTAGCCTATTATTAATAGGCCGTATTTTCCCAAACAAATTTTAAAAACTTCAAATGCCAGTAAATTAGCCTGGCAACAACACAAAAATTTACGTGCTATAAATAAATACCGATAGCAATGATTATCATGACCAAACGCAACTATTAATTGATAATTTCCTGTATATCCTCACACAAAAGATATATTTCTCCAATACGAGTTCCGTGACCCTGTGAAGGCATTCTTTCCACACACAAAAAAATTTATTAGACGACAGATTTTTATAAAAAAAAATAGGTTTTGTGAGGACACAACCAAAACGAATAATTTTTGTAGTACTGATCTAACATATTATATTTTGTCAATTTTCTTGTAAAAATATGCATTTTTGTAGATATTTTCTACTTCATGCCAAAAACTGTCAACTTGGCATGAACATTTGAACCATCAAACTAGGATGGTCCAATGTGTGTGTGTGTGTGTGTGCCCTATTATATATATTAACACAAAAACAATTTTTCAACCAAACGGAAGATATTTTAACCCTTTACGATACAATGGTTATGGTCAGATGCAGCTGCGGATGCGGATTCGTCGAGCCAGAGCTGCATACCGAGCTCATTTTACGCATCCGTCGCGCGGTCGGTGTGGTATAATTTTATCAGACGGTATAGATTTTTCGACATAATGCCAAGAAATACTTTTCTATTTTAAAGTTGACATTTGTTTTTGATCGTTTTTATTTCATAAAAATAAATATATTTCATTTAATTGCACGGTTATTTTGAAATGATAAAATTGATACCACACTGACCGCGCCAAGGATGCGTTAAACGAGCTCGATACGCAGCCCTGGCTCGACGAATACGAATCCCCATCTGAAGTTGCATCTGACCGTAACCAATATTAAAACAGTGATATGGGTTTGATTGAATCAACAAAAAGTGAAGTTGAAATCATGCTTTAGTCGAGCAAGTCCCACTTGAGCCTAATTTGACCTGGTTGTGGAAATAAGGTACTATCACCTTAAAAGAAGAGTCTCCTTCACTGAAAACACTTGACTAACTTTTATGTCTAAGTTAGTCAAAATTGAGATCATAAAATTGATTAGCCTTTGTTAATAGTGCACACTATGTATTGATTCAATCAACTTTCTTATGATTTAAACAAAATTGTATCGTATTGGTACAATGTAATACGATTTTGATTTGATCAACAAAAAGTGTAAATGCCGAAACTAATATTATCATTATTATTACATGTATTATTATTATTATGATTATGATGATTATGATTATGATTATGCTTATTATTAGATTGTGAAAATAACCAAAATACATTTACCTGTATTGAGTTTCTCCCAGCAAAGATCTAGTAGCACGTGACACTTGACGATGTAGTCCAAGCCATGTCTTGATCTTACTTTTTTTTGTTCAGTTGAACGGATGACGTCACGAAAGGCGTCCACACAAAATGGCGTCAAACTCGACGGGTCAAAGTTGAAAAAAGAGAAGAAATTTCCAACTTTTGTAGAGGCTTGAGGGCAGCCTATGTTTGATGCTGCGTCCATCATAGACCCTTTCAGGAATTCTGCCTCTGGGAAATTTGTTGAAATTATTTTGGTAATCTCGATTTCATTAGCTTGTAAAATTTGAAGAATCTTTTGTAGATAAGACTGATTCATCCGTTCGATTTGATTGTCTAGTAAATCCATTGAGAATTTAAGAGGATTTCACAAGTATACAAATGTCAAATATTTTGTCCTGGAAAATAAAAAACAGTTTTTTATTACACAAAAAATATAGAAAGTATTTAATTCATTAAAACTGTGACAATAATTATATTACATTACATTTATCAAATGGAAATTTTAAAAACTGTTAGGAGTGTGTATGTGGTTGTTTCCAAAAAAAATTGTATTTATATTTACAGTAAGGTAGAAAAGTGTAAACCAAATGTTTTTAGCCATATCAACTTCAATAAAAGGTTAAACTAGTATAGTGGTAGGAATAAATTTATCAATTTAATTACAATCTTTAGCATATTCATTACATTTAACTTCGATATATTTTCCAATATTTATATTTACAGAAACTCAGGTTTCACAATAAAATATATCAAGCACAAATAACAAATATTTATGTTTTGTGTCAACTGCTTATAGTTTAAAAGATCTAATTCAACATGGTTTCAAATGAATCCTCATTATAGGCCTATATCAGATGTGTCCATAGTTTTATTTATGATAAATAGGTCGAGCTTGACATCCTGTATTTGTAAATTTATGAAGCATTAAGCCTTAATAATACATTTGTAAATTAAATTGTTTGATTATACTACATAGACCTAGATCATAATTTGTTTCAATTGAAAGTTGAACCAATATAAAATTTAATATCCGTGAATGCAAATGAAGGACAATTCATTTTTATGTGAACTTATACAATCTAAAGACGGATAGAGGAATAATTCAAGTACATTTAAATTTCCTATACTTACAATCTTTTTTGTAAGGCAAGTCTATATTTAAAACCTACGCTGAAAATACTTCTATGTCTAAGTTAGTCAAAAATGACATCAAATTGACTAACTTTTTTAATAATGCACACTTTTTGTTGATTTAATCAACTTTATTGTAATTCAGTCGAAATCGTATCATATTGTATCAATGTGATAGGATTTTGATTGAATCAACAAAAAACCGTGAATTGTTAAAAAAAATAGTAATTTGATTTTGTCAATTTTGACTAACTTAATTAGACATAAAACTCAGTCCAGTGTTTTCAGTATAATTTGTTCAATGCCATTTAAGTTGATCTAGGCATTTCACATATAGTAATTGTATTTCTCCATTTATCTAAATATGTAGCTGAAATCCTGGCTTAAGCCTGCTTAGTTATAAGTTTATTCATTATATTCATCTAAAGCCTAGATATATAGGAAATAATTATATATAGATAGTTCAGAAATATAACACAAATTAAATATAGATTTCATACATAAATATAACTAAGTTTAAATACATGGTTAGCCGAGTTTTGTATTTGAAGATTTAGAGAAAAGTTTATTCGAAATAAATGAGAAGGCTTAATATGTTAGTAAATAGAATTTTATTCAACAATTACATAGATTTAGAAGCTTTTTGAATATAAAAACACAGCGTGTAATGCATAGCATTTATTCGTGTTTGTTTATATCGCAATTCATATCAGCAAAAAAATATGCAAAATGAAAACTTTATTAAAAAAAACTTTTGTCAAAAATATGCCAAGTCCTGTCTAATGAGAGATTTGAAAACATGTAATTTCAATAAATATTGATTTTACAAAAAATGCTCTGAATAATATTGTTTGAATTCTCATTACAAAGATAAATTGTAAAATACCAATGTGGCATACCAATTTAAATGTAATACTGAAGGCTTTACACTTCAAAACAATTGCTATATAGGAATAACAACTAAATCTTTGTTAAGAAGAACAATTATGCATCTACACTTCACTACTGCGCATCTAGCAATCAACAAACAAAACATACACAAATGTACAACCAATAATATTGCAACATTATCAATGTGCAATGACTTTAAGTCTCTCGCAATAACTGAAGCGATTTATATAAAAGATTTAAAGCTTAATATTAATATACAAAACATTCATATAGGCGGCATCTTGAAACTATTCCCTCCTGTGATATTGGAATGTTTTATAATTAATCACTGTATATGTGGTATAATTTACATATTTATTACTTATTGTGAATAATTCTTGTTTGTCAATAAATAACTGTAGACTATAACCATAGATTACATATGTATAGAAGAACTATTGAACTCAGGTTGCCAGATACCTCCACTAAAATTGTGCCAGATACTTTAATATAATATATTTGTCTATGTGATTTCAATGTATTTTTATTTCTTCTTGAGAAGAATTTTTCTTTCATTAAATCATGTAATACTTATAATTTAAATGTTATATTTTTGCATAAGAGTTATATATATAACCATGTATAAATGTTTGACTTACAATATTGAATATATTTAATTGCAAAATATGGTCTTGTTATTGTTTTATAGGCTTACAAAAACCGACAATTTACATTGGCCTCTACGAGACATATCTTGAAAGGCTGCTAATTTGGGTCCGAGCTTGTAAAATTGAGTGGTACATCTATACATCTGTAATCTATGCTATAACTGATGAGAGTTTAAATGTTAAGTATGAATAATTTCCCGAGTTTAATTTTGACTCCGAGTTCTGAAGAAAAATATTCCTTCACACGCCTAGAGAAAACAAAAAGTTAAATTGTTACAAGCAATTATGCTATCTGCTTAAA
>JARUHE010171943.1:0-13890 GCA_031471125.1 Archaeomysis grebnitzkii | reverse complement strand
ACCAATAAAATGATGTTTTCGACGACCGTACTTCGGGAGGTTAGCTTTCACGTCTGACCACGTTCTTTCAATGTTTTCCACGCCGTTTTCGACACCATTACCCCATTTTCCAATGACTGTACAGGTCATATCTTTAAATTTTCACAATTCAAGGTTGCACTTTTTATAATACTTCAACTAATTTTTAGAAGTAAAAATTTTAAATTGCCTTAAATGTTATTTGTATGCAATGTATTATTATAGTCTGAATCTCATGAGTGGAAGTTCCTGTAAAAGAAAGATTACACTTATAGACTTGATAAATGTTAAAAACATAATATTATGTATTAGCGCATTGATTTTTCTGTCACAGGATATAAATTTACCATTTATATCACAAAAACATTGTTAGGTATAAACCTTATGATTAAGTTGTGATTTTGTGTTTTCCACCCTATTGTTATTAGCATGTTTTGTTAAGCATGCTGACAATTAAGCAAGTAACAATTATTAACAAGTCATTGATTTTGGTATATTGTTCACTATTTATTATCGCTCACCATGTCCATTATATTTATAAAGCCCAATTTTAATGGACTGCAGCCATACATTTTGGCTGGTATGCTTTGATAACAGGGTTAGACTAAAGAGCCACCTGAATTGCTAACTAGGCCAACCAATAACCCTCTCAAAGTGAATTTTTCTTTCAAAAATGCCTTTATAAATTCTACAAAAGTAAATTAGTTGAAAGTTGCATCAATATAACATCTAACAAACATTCTTTCAATATAATATGACAAAAATAAATACTCCTTGAAAATATTTCATATGATATAGCTAGTTGATTAACTTATAAAACATGCTTAAGGGGCAAAATATAGATGCTTTGGAAAGATTTTTGTCCTTAAATAAAACCCACAAGAACAACATCATAAAATATGCTTAAGTTGGACAATTCTGGTTCAAGGACTGCTATCTGAGATGCTTTCTTCAGACTCATCCTAAAACTGAATAAAGAAGTTGGACAAATGGTTAGGGAAATAAAAAATTGATCATAAATATCTATTTGACTAGAGAGACTAGTTAGAGAAATTATATTGGTAAAAATACCACTCCAGCTCATTTAAAAGGGAAATAACAGGTTTCTTAATACATTTATAATTTTAATTAAATTTTATTCTTTATAATTTTTAATTTTTTATAACTTGATATTTTACAATTCTAAACAAACTTTGGTATTAAAATTTTTTGATAAATTTTGAGGCAACTTGAATTAAATCAAATTATAAAATTTTTATGGTGTTTAATTACTTGTTTTTTTTAAATATACTAAAAATTGATTTCATTTTAGAGCCATGGTCATTTAAAATAAGTTAATACATTTATCTATTTTGTACCAACTAATGACCATTTAGCATAGCTTGAATTAAATCAAATAACAAGATTTTTATGGTTTTTATTTACTTGTTTTTTTTCTTCAAAATACACTAAAAATTTATTTCATTTTAGAGCCATTGTCATTTTTATTTATGAGAAAAATGTTAAATTAATTATTGTTTAAAACATCTCAATTTCGCATAAAAATATTTAAAATAAAAAACATTTTAGCTATTTTAATATTTGCAACTTCACTTGTTTGTTTTATTTATGAAAAGAATTGTTAAATATGAAATAGGCCTAGTAATAACTTTTCAATAAAAACGCTATTTCAAAAAACATTTGAGCTATTTTGTCATTCACATCTTCATCTGTATGTTTCATTTATGAAAAAATTGTTAAATATAAAGCAGGCCTATAAAATTTGTTTTCAATTAAAACCCCAAAATTTTGCATAATTATTTAAAATAATAACATTTGAGCTATATCTCATTCAGATATTCATTTGTATGATTTATTTATATATAAATTGTTAAATATAGAATAGGCCTAGAAAATTATTTTTCAATTAAAACCGCTAATATTTACATAAAAATATTTAAAATAAAACCATTTGAGGTATTTCATCATTCACAACTTCATGTGTTTTATTTATATAAAATTGTTAAATATAAAATAGGCCTAGAAAATGATTTCCAATTAATACCCCTAAATTTTGCATACAAATATTTAAAATAAAAACATTTGATCTATTTTCTCATCCACAACTCCATATGTATGTTTTATTTATATAAAAAAAATTTATTATAAAATAGGCCTGGAAAATTATTTTTCAATTAAAACCCTTAAATTATGCATAAAAATATTAAAAATAACATTATTTGAGCTATTTTATCATTCACAACTTCACATGTATGTTTTATTTATATAAAAATCATTGAAGATGAAATAGGCCTAGCAAATTATTTGGCCCAGGTCCGTTTCGGCTATGGTGTGACGAAGGCTTAGCTAGCACTGGCAAACAGACCTGGTCCAGGTCTGTTTTCACACTGGCAAATGGTGGTATTGGATCTATAAATATTTATAAAAGTGTGAATGTGATCATATAAGTTGTTATTCTTATTATTTATAATTTATCAAACTGACAGTGAATATCCTAATGATTTTTATGTCTAATAAAAAAATTACACAATTCAAAATTTGAAGTGATTTACATAAACTTGAGTGTTTTTTTCAGTAGTGAAAAAAATACCCTACATTCCTATATATTACTCAGTCAATGGTTATGGTTGGATGAAGCTGCGGATGCAGATTTGTAGAGCTAGAGCTTCGTATCAAGCTCGTTTTATGTAGCTGTGGTGCGTTCAAAATCAAACTGCTGCTGCACCGTAAAACATAATCCGGATTACAGCTTTACGTGCAGCACTATTGCGGATTTTGTTTTATCGCACAGCATCGACCGCATCCAATGTGTTGGTCATGGTAATAGGCCTGTCTTTACGGAACGAAATTATTGTTTAACAATCTTAATGATTATGCTATTAAAGATAAAAATAAGAAATACAAGACATAGCCCACTCATAATCAAAAATATAAGCTGTGGTTGGTAATTAACATTGTCAAATACTTTGTCAGTATTTAAGATTTAAATTCTAAGATATTTTCAATGCGAGAAGAAATAACCCCATATCTATAATAATACCTTGGGTAAAAACCCAACCATAATAGGCCCAAAATACTCTTCTGTTTGTGCGTCTAAAAGTAAAATCGTATTTTCTTGAGTATCAAGTCTTTATAGTATATTTTTAAAAAGTAAGAAAATGACTATATTTCACAATTAGTTTTTTTTATTTTTACAAACTAATTTTGAAAGCACCAAAGACAATAAAACTTTAGTCCTTTCATGACATCATATATTTAAATAAAAACTCGCGAATGTTGCCAGTTTCGTTTTTAAATACAATTACACAATCTTTGTGATGATGCCAAAAAAATTCATTAGAAGAAAAGAAAATATTATAAGTATTAATATATCTACACTATAAATATTTAAAAGTTTATGCTGCAATTGAGCTTTGTACAGTTATATTAAAGTTAATTCATTGAATGTATTTAAAAGTGACCATTAATTGTGTAAACAACATAATTTATAGTCTTTTCCAAGAAGTTTATGCCAGGGTGATGAAAACCAGGGTTTTTTTTGTCCTCCTGAGATTTTTTTTCGTCCTTTTAACCAAAAAATTAGGCCGAAATGGCCTTTTTCTGCAATAAAAGCTTAAAAACGAATGAAACCGATCAAAAACGAACGTCCTCTTTAAAATGAAAAAATATTTTTCATCACCCTGGTTTATGCCTCCATAAATGTTTGCAGTTATTTTATGTGCAGATATTTCCAAAAGTCTATTTATTATGAAGGTTTGGTTTCACTTGGATCCTATATTTTTTAATGATTTTTGATCACAAAGTTATTATATTTTCATTTGTGTATATAGCTAATGAAAGTATGTTATGTTTCAACCGGTATATTTTTGTGTTTTTCAAAAAACTCATCTCAGCAAATACTCGTTTGCTAGACAATTACATTTGATGATAGCTGGCATTTGGTTTTGTTGCTTTCACAATCCACACCATGTTAGATCAGTTGATTATTCACAGCATTTATTATTTGATTTACTGATCAAATTTTGTGAATTTATTGGTTAGCCATTAGAGAAGAGTTAATTAGGAACTTAAGATCAATGAGGTATGCTATTAATATTTAAGTTTATAATTTATTGTACATATTGAGTGATATTTTTTGAAAATCATTCTCATGAGTGTGACAACCATTTTGCCTAGAATTGCAGGCTGCATTAACTTAAGAAAATGGTGAAACTTCACGATGACTATTTATTTTTATGACAATGACATTAAACCAATGAATTTTCTTTTGAAAATTCTAGAAAAACTACAGAACCTCACATAAACTTAAGGTGACCCTACTCTCTCGTAGGTGCAGAATGTAAATACATAAATAAGAGGACTGAGGACCTATAAAAAAATTCCCGAAAGATATTGTGGAAATATTAAAAAAATAAAAAGGTGTTTTAATTGAATACACCATGTGTAGTGTCTATCTGGAAGGATATTATTGGTATCCACTATCCTGGGAAAAAAATTGTAGATCAAAATTTAAAATCAAAACAAAATAAAATCTAAATAATCAAACTTAAATAATAGTATCTTAATTTTCTGTATATCTCGACACTTTTTTATAGCTACATATGTTACATATAAAATATAATCATGTAAGGATTTACCATTTGTACATAAATTTCACTTATTCATATCATATAATAAATTTCACTAATCACAGCACCATACAATAACTGTCTGTGATGATTGTGTATCTCACATAGGTCTTTCGTGTTTACATTAGGTAATAATTAACGCCAATGTAATGATCGTAACATAACTTGTAATATTAATATAAATACTCTTCTAGTTGTTCTCCTTATTAAATCCTCTCTCTCAACCACACCCTAAAGATGGTGCTGCAAAGGTAAAGAACTGAATGTGTGCAGCTAAGCTGCAGGTTGAGAAGAGAAAGGAGTGGATCAAAAGAAAAGTGAAATTGTGATCCAAGAGATATGAGACCTGAAGTCGGGCGAATGAAAATCGTTAAGTCGTCCACCACCATTCTACAATAAAGCCAAAGATAAAAGCAATGTTATGCCTATTTCTTATGCAAAAATCAAGATAATTTTTGGTGTCACGGTGACATCATATTAAAGGGAGGTGGCTTAATTTAAAACTTGCTTCTGATTGACAGTTGATTCCCCTTCTTCACCATGATTGGTGAATAGCTATTGTCTATTGATTAATAGCCTTATACGCTTAAACAGACCTTCACCAACAGTTGTTTGCTAATTGTCTATCTATTTTCAATAAATTATCACCCAGGTGTTAAGATTAAAAGTTACCATTTAATAGTTATCTCAAGAATGAATTGTAACTGACTGCATCTTCAATTTTTTTCTAAGGAGGCCTGCATTCATGAGATTGAATAATTGTTGTGAAAGATTATATCTGACCGCTGAAACATCTGTTATCGTATACAGAGGACAGAGGAATGTTAATTCACTAATGAATTTGTATAGCTTATCGAAGTAATAAGACTAATTCATGGAGGTATTTTTCATAAATTGGAGATTTTTTATTTATGGAAATTTTCATTCTATATTCGTCATCAGAAAACATTTGAATTTGTATAAATACAATGTTTCTAAGGCTGAAATGGATTATTTGAGCTTACATTTATTTCAATTGAAAAATTTGTATTGGGTTTACGAATAATTCGGACATTTTTGAGAACATAAACCGAGGTTTCACCGTACATTGTATTGTTACGATATTGAAAAGATGAAATAAACTCTAAACATTAGAGAAGGAGAAACCTGACCTCAAACCATTTGTTGCCTTACAGGTCACCTTTCAAGACCAAGATTATGTTGTCTGCAAATAACTTGAGGTTGGCATAGACGGGTGTTGAAACAAAATGTTCGATCAACTGCAGTAGCAGGAAACTACTTCTATAAAATATTATAAAATTTTCATTGAAGATGTTAATGACAAAGAATTTTCTTGGAAGTTATGTTAAAGAAAGTTTAAGACCCAAATTAGACAAATCCATAAAAAATTCCTAGCACCCCAGTGCTTAAATCATTACACTGGCTCCCAATGAGATATCCTGTGTTGTATAAGATTGCCTTAATGACTTTTAAGTGTTGGCATGGAGTTCCCCCTGAAGACTTGGCAGCCTTAATTTAGCCTTATACACCTTCACATGCACTCTGGTCAAGTAACTTGAAGCTTTTCAAAGTTCCAAGGATAAAATCTAACCTTGGTTAAAGGGTATTCTCATATGCCAAATGGATCATCTGGTATGAATTGCCTTTAGAATTGAGATCCATGCCTGTTTTATCCACTTTTAGATATTTAAATACTCCTCTCTCTCTCTCTCTTGCAGGAAGCATTTAATTAATTAGTTTGTTTATATTTTTCAAGCGTAGCTGATGAATTATACTCAATTGTGCACTATATAAACACCATTGTGTTATTATTATTATAATTGTAGAAGATTCAAAGGTAAGATATTGGTTTTTGTCTAAAATAGAATATGCCCTAAGAGTATGCAGCTTTTTTCAATCTGAAGTAAGCTTATCACGTGACCTTGCAATAATAGCTTGGAGTGGATGATCATCATCCTTCACATGTTTGTATCTTTCTAAGGTAAAACAAGAACATTAAAGGGTAAGTTACAAAGATGATCTTTGTCTCGGCTAAAAATTTAGTAAATCGATCTGAAGCATAGCTTTAGCAAGAATTTCATGTCAAGATTTTACCAATTTAAAATAATTGCTGAAGTTCTCGTAACCAAATCCAAGATTGATATAGGCAACTTGGAAAATGTATTCGAATGATCCTTTATGCTTTGAATTTAATATTTCCAATCATTCTCAGGTATAAAGTTGCTCTTGATGTCTCATCGTTGGTTTCTCATTTAAACATCAGAAGCTAACCAATACACTTGTTTCCTGCTAGAAGAGCTGGATTAAATCCAGATATTGTTTTCTGCCTTTGAAGTATTCATAAAGTATTGAAAAATGGAGGTAAGATAATTTTATTTTGTTGAGAAAATTATTGCTCTAGGTCAAGTATTAATACTTAAGGAATTCTCTTAGATAGTTCGTTTGCTGTATTTGTAGTGCAAAAAATTATTTCGTATAAATAAAGGGATGACATATGTTTTTCGTGGTTAGCATTTTCAATAGTTTTACAGAATTCTGCTTACATTATTAAATTCTAAAAAAATATGAAGAATTGCGAGTGGTTTCAAATTTTCATATAAAATATTTTGATAGCACATAAAATTGAGCTGAACATTCTTTATATTGAAATAGAAAATGAGCAGAATATGTGCAAGCCATTTACATATAAATTTGAACTTTCCTGGAGATGTATGTGGAATTGGTGATGTTTGAAAAAATGTAATAAGTTGTAACACAAAACCCTGTGTTGCTAAAACAACAGTCCTCATTCTGGATGTTGGTGGTTCATTGAAATATCTCTAGAGGCAATTTCACAATGTGGGAGAAATTTGTTGGATGTCTCAAAAAGTAACAAAAGTTCATCAGTGAATTGCTAGAGTTTCATTACAATGCTACTTTATTTAGAAGTCCTGACTCCTCTGTCTAATTTATTGCCTGTTTTTATGTTTAATATAATTAATGAATTTTTTTCAGTCATTGTAAAATGTTGTAAAGTTTAAGCAGATTTTGTTTGTTCTTTTTCAGTTGGGATATAAGGCCGTAATTTTGATACTTTGTTGATTTTTTCAACTGTTTGTCAATAGCCTATTTTGGCCAGAAAGATAAGTACTTCAGTTTTACCAAATCATTTTATAATAGCCTTACAGGTTTGCAAATTATTCGCTTTTACAAAAACTTTTAGGGACCCCGATCTATTGATTGCATCAGTAGTTTATTGGCTGAATTGACTTCATAATTTCACTGAGGAAACCTTGTTTTTCAGCTTGTTCAACCAATTCCAGCCATATTTCTTTTCTTTTCAATATCCTGTGCATTGGATTTGTAATTACAAAGAATTAATTAATAAGCTTGATAAGATATTTACAAGGCATCATCGTTATTCTTAGCTGCCTTAGATATCCAAGCAATGATGAACATTGTTGGATTTAGCGTTGGTGTGAACTTGAACTAAGTTCTATGATCCTTCATGAATTTTTTCCCCTTCTTGGAGTTTTCATTTTAACTGAATGAAAACACTAAACAGAAAAAAATATGTGCTTGAAATACACTACCTGCAAAGCAAATTATGGCTCTTTGAAGTATTTTATTTTTCCTTACATCTAGGGTTACTATCGGAGATGGTTTCATCTTTTCAGAGTTTTGTCTTTCATTGTAAGGATGTTTTACTAACAGATGTTTATTTCTTTGCATCTAGATGCTGCAAGTTTCCAGTCTTTTGCATTACAGAAAAAATATCTTGATTGTAAGGATGATTACAACTAGAACAACTTCCACCATCAGCAAGCTACCTTCCCTGAATAAATATGGTGAACCATTACTCAGGTCTTCGCCATTTCGTCTAGTAATGGAGATGCTCTGAACATGTACAATGTGGTTGGGTAAGTTGAACTAGTTTCAAAATATATCCAATTCAATGAGAATGTTGAAACTTTTTGTTTTTCAGAATGACGTTGAAAAGTTCTACAGGATTAAATCCAATTACCAGCAAGCTATTAGCAATATGGACGCAATTCCCATTGTGGGTGAGTAATGGATCATTCCTTAACTAATGTTTTGCTATGTCTATCCATTTTTGTTCAATAAAATAATATACAATAAAAAAGATTAAATTTGAATATGTGAAATCATATAAATAATACTGTCCAAACAAATCAGTAATGGCGAATAAAATTTAAACTTTTAATCATTTAAACAAATTTCCAATGTACTTCTAACATCTTGTCTAAGAAGGACAACCGTGGAGCACTGAGGCTTTATCACTTTTGCTATGTGTGAAATAATGTGGTGTTTGGTTTCTAGGATCTTAAAAGCAAAGTGTTCTCTATTCTGTTGAAATCTGTGATGTTACTATTTTTGTTGAACTCTTTGATGGTACTATTTTTTACTCATTATTCTGTTGAAATCTGTGATGTTACTATGGTTGCTGACTATTCTGTTGAACTCTGTAGTCCTACTATGCTTACGGGCTTTTCTGTTGAACTCTTTGATGGTACTATTTTTAGCTCATTATTCTGTTGACCTCTTGTGATGCTACTTGTTTACTGACTATTCTGTTGAACTCTTTGATGGTACTATTTTTAACTGATTATTCTGTTGAACTCTGTGATGTTATTTGGGTGCTGAATACCTAACAGGTGCAGTGCCGGGCTTAGCCCAAACTCTATTTAATCAATCAATCAATCTGTGATGTTATTATGTTTACTGACTATTCTGTTGAACATTTTATGTTACTATTTTTACTGATTATTCTGTTGAAATCTGTGATGTTACTATGTTTATTGACGATTGTGTTGAAAATTTATATGGATTGGCATCTTGGAAAATAATGCTTGTTGACTTAATGTGAGGTTGCTGATCATCTATGGCTAGTTATTTAGAACTTTTGTTTATTAATATATATTATGCTATAAAGCTATATTTGAAAAACATTTTTTTATAGTTTACTTCAATAATACTGACTTATATTTCCTTAAATATTTAACATTTTAGGACTCTTTAGACTTAGCCAGTGTATCAACAAATTCATGGTTAACCAAGATTTTTGTCGAGCATGCATAGCAAAGCCTTACATAGGCATATCAATTCCGATGTTTTCGTCGGCGTTAGACATTAACTTGAATGCTTATATAACATCTATGCTATTATACTTTCTTTTCATAATGGCTTGGTTATTGGTTTTAATATATTACTAGGTATTTTTATTTGATTTATCAGTTTTTATCTAATTTTCTCATCAAATTAACTTATGAATTATTTTTTAACAAAATTTCTTTTCATAATTTGTTTTTATTGATGCATCAATGTATTGGAAATGAAGCATAGGGTGAACATACTAAACGTCGACAATGTGTTATATGTCGACCCCTTTATTTCAAAAAAACATTTAGTAATTATTTAATATTTTTAGCTAATACTTACCCTACATTAGGATTACACCTTTAAGATTCTTGGTAACAAAGGACATTTAAATCGGCAAACTAATAACTGAGATATGATCAATTTGATGACGTCGGTCGACTTTAAACCCTTGTGCTTAAAGGGTCGACGATTAGTAGTCTTACCCTATATAAATAGTCTCTAAGGTGATTTTTTGATTAGATGATGTTTTTTTAACACTATTTTTCATTGACATTTGTGGAGATAGCATTTTTTTAAAGTTTCTGGATAAATCATCGCGAGACATTTGAACTGTTCGGTTCGTGGATTATTTATTTTTGATTTCAGTTTTTTTTATTGAATGAGCTGAATAATAACTTTGCTTAAATAAAAATATTCTATATATTATATTTTCTTTTAAAAAGTTACATTTTATTGCTTAAATTAACTTTTCACTGTTTTTATAAGAGGTGAAGGTAAATGTTAGTTTTTTCTAAATTAACAATTTTTTCTTTGCTTAAAAAAGAAACAAGTTTCTATAGATTGTTTTCCTTAAAATGATGGGATAATGAACTTGCAAATATTTCGCTATTTTTATTTCAGTTTTTTTTATAAGGTCAATTAATCTGTAATCCATGTTTTTGTCTTTTGCTGAAACCATTCGTTACCTCTGGTTGATGGATGCCCTATTATATCTAATTTTTTTAATTGCATTACTTTGTATATTATTTATCATTAAATACCCTAGATTTTTTTTTTAATATTTTGGTTTTATGCATAAATTGATTTGAAATTAAGTAAACTTTAATATTGTCTTAGCTGGTTTCTGCCGAGCGTGCGTAGCAAAGCTCTACATAGGCGTATTAATTACGATATTGTCATCTTTGCTGGGGACATAAAATGATAACTTGAATGCTTATATATCATATATACTTTTAAAATTTGATTTCATATATGTTTTAATATATTAATATTTATTTAATTTATTACTTTTTATTTATATTTTTTTATTAAATTAAATTTACAAATTTTTTTTCTTCATGTTTTGGTTTGGTTTATGCATAAATGGATTGGAAATGAGGTATAAGTAAATAATCTCTGAGGTGATTTTTTTTTGTGCTGACTGTACAGCATTTTTTAAGCGCCTGTGTGGTCTACTCTGGTGAGAGAGTACGTCTTGGCCTGGCCGGGCTTCCTCTAGTGAGGATTCTAAAAGAAGATACTCCGATTCATGCATTGGATGAGGTTTTATTGGCTTTGATTGGCACTGTTTTTAATCCTTTTCATGTTACCTAGTTCCGATATTGTTGTTTGAAAGTGCTGAATACCCTCCAGGTGCAGCGCTGGGCATTGGCCACTTTATTTATATAATCAATCAATCACTCTGAGGTGATTTTTTGATTAAAAGATGTTTTCTCACTTTGTAACACCAATTTTGATTGACATTTGTAGAGATCAATTTTTTTTAAAGTTACTCAAAGAATCATCGCGAGACATTTGAACCGTCCGGTTCGTGGATTACTAATTTCTTTGAGAGTTACAAAAAGTTTGAAGTTTTTTTTTAAAGAGTTAAAGAAATTTTTATTGAAGGAGAAAAGTTGTTTATAATGACCATCTAACCAACACCATCAGGAGTATTTTTCCCAAAAATTAACATTTTTTAATTCTACAAAATATTCAGCAAAAGTTTGAAGTTTTTTGTTTGGAAAGTTCCAAAAAAATCCATTGAGGAAAAGTTGTTTATTATGACCATCCATTCAAAATTGTCAAGATTAATTTTTTCAAAAGCCCATTTTAAAAATGTTATGGCCAAAAAGAGTTTATTTTAACTCTGAAAATTTTTGAGCAATAGTTTCAAGTTTTTGTTTGAAGAGTTACAGAAAATTTTATAATGACTATCTAATCAATATTAACAGGAATAAGGTTTTTGATACTTCCTAATGGAAGTATTGAATTATAGCCAAAAAATAGAATGCTTGTTTACTTCACGCAAGATTGCCAGTCATCTATGGCTAGTTCATTGACATTTTTCAGATGGTATGCTAGAAAAAAGTGTGATTAAAATATTTTTCATTTTTTGGTTTGATTTATGCACCAATACTTTGGATAGTATTGAAGATGAATTTTTGATTAAATGATGTTTTCTCACTTTGTAATATACAAATATTTTTCATATTTTAATTTGATTTATGCACCAATAGGTTGAATTTTTAAAGTTTTTTGGGACCTTTGAATGGTTTGGTTTGTTGATTACTAATTTTATTAGTTATTTTTTACCTTACAAATATTAACTAAGTGCCATTTATAAGAGTGAAAGATTATTTGTTATTGTTATTATAAAATGGATATTAATTAATTTTTAAAATTGTTCTAGGTGTTCCATATATGGTGGAGGTGAGGAATGGTGAACGTTTCTCAGTCATATGCTTGCTTTGTCTGAAAAAGTTGGATGTTTACCAGATCTTTGGTCATGTACAAAGTTTACCACATATGGAGGCCTTTGCTGCTCGACATTTTCAACACAATGGCAAAAAGTACAAAAAAATGGACAAATCTGATCATATTGGTTTGGAAAATCTTGTAAATGACTTGAGAAAGTATTTAAACAAATTTGGACGTGGTCAAATTGCTGTATGTACTGAAGAAGAGAAGAAAATTTGTCTACCACTGATAAGAAATCTCACCTTTATTAAAATGAATGAACTTACCAAACGTTTGAGTGAAAATGCACTGGGTGAGAAGGTAGTTGTCAAGGTGTTTCATCTGCCAAAGTCATGGGATAAAAATGATATGAAGACTTTATTCTCAGTGTTTGGAGATGTTTTGCAGGTAAATGTTGGAAACGCTACCGAGATCCATTTAGCAAATGCAAAGAATGGGGGTAGTGCAATTAATATTTTGAAACGATTTAAAATTGAAGAGCAATTCCTTTCTATCCGAATTGTTAAAAATGAGGAAAGAGGTCCAAACAAGTCTTTGGTAAAATATGAACCAATTACATTGCCAAAAAAAGGTGAAAATGTTGAATTCACAGTTGAGAAACCAATTCACAACAGTAACTTTGAAGATGATGTTGAAGAAAATCAGGATACCTACACAATAGTAATCCGCTATGGAAGAGCACATAACAACTTCAACTTGGAAATACTTGAGAGATCCATGCATTCTCTAGGAGTTGTGATGGACATCCGGAGGGTGCCCTCCAGAAACTGCATGTTTGTTGAATACAAAACCAGTGAAGAATGCCATTTAGTTATTAGAACATGGCATAAAAGGCACAATGTTGGTGTCTGCTTTGCAAAAAATTGCAAGTAAGTAAACTTAAAACTTTATATTTTCACTCAAAGGCTTCATAATATTTTCATTAAGGAATTCAATATCTCATTGTTGATCTATACTTGAGTGTTACTTGAATGTACAATCTCCATTTTTATTTGATTCAGGTCGAGATAGCTATTTTAAATCTTTTTATGATATGATTAATTATGCATATGTGGGGAATAAACACTTCAATCATTCCATTGTATACAACTATTCTTCCTCATTTCAGAGTGTTTAAATTATATTTTTAGTTTTCAACTTAATATTTTAGTACTTTAAAATAAATCCATTTTATTACTTCAATGTTTTCAGATTTATTTTTGAGTAAGTTACCCGTTCAAAATTTGATTCTTTTGGTTTGAGTTTTGTTCTTTTTGATATTCTATCTATTTCTTTGCATTAGGGGATGAACAACTATTATATGTATTGCTTTTTCTGTCTTTAAAGAGATTGGTTGTGTTCAACTGCACATGCACATGCAGGTTTTGCAAACTTTTTATCGAATCTCATTCACTTTTCTGCATGA
>JARUHE010171832.1:0-13892 GCA_031471125.1 Archaeomysis grebnitzkii | reverse complement strand
AGTAAATAAAAAGTAAATAAAAAGTAAACAAACAGTAAATAAAAAGTAAATAAAAAGTAAATAAAAAGTAAATAAAAGGTAAATAAAAGTAAATAAAAGTAAATAAAAGTAAACAAAAAGTAAATAAAAAGTAAATAAAAAGTAATTAAAAGGTAAATAAAAAAGTAAATAAAAAATGTTGACATTACATGTATGCATTATGATCAAATTTACATTAGGTAACATTTAGAGGACTAATTTTGTTTGTTTATAAAAATGTTAAGTCAGACATTTAACACCATTGGTTAACATAATCAGCATTTCACAATTATGGTTATTTATTAAATTACTGGTTGCACTCGTCTTTCTTTCTTGGGAGAACACAAAAGCAGCCCTGATACCTCGTCACTCTGAATTGTTACCTCATAAATAGTAATTAAGACATTAAAAAACTTTCCGTGAAGTAAGTTTTTCAATTAGCAATATCAAAAATATAAATCAAAATGTGAGAAAACAACTTATCTAAATATCATGTTAGAGACTTTTCATAAACAAGTTCATTTCTTTAAAACATTTTATTCTTCCAGTTCAATAAACATAAACACTAGACACTATAGAAACTCACCAAACACAACCTAACCTGATTCTCATGTCTTGAAAACAGTTGAATAAAAAAGATTTATTTCAATAAATTCAAGTGTTAAAGAAAATTTTATTGGAGATAGATCATATATGCATTTGATAAATAACAGATAAGTTTGTTCAAAAAAATATATTAAAACAAAAAATATTCTATTAAATTGAAAAATATTGAGTCCCTATTAGTTAGAATACCCAAACAAACCAATTTTGTTAAGCAAACTTTGTTGTATAACTTGAAATAAGCTAACAATAAGGCTAAGTAAAATAGTTTAACCAAGAAACTTCTAATTTGAAAAATCTGTTTTTTCATTAAAAGCAAATAATTTCAATGAGCTTGGTAAAAAAGTTGAACAAAAAAAATTGTTATTAAAATAAAAAAAGCAATTAGTGCATATTAGTTAGAATGCCCATACAAAAAATGTTCTTGTATAACTCCAAATAAACTCACAATAAATTTGGTAAAAAAGTCTAAAAGAAAAAAATGTTTTTTCATTAAAAGAAAAAAATTTCAATTTACTCTAGCTTGGAAATATATACAAGTCCAAAAACCGCATAAAAATGGAGTTATTTCCATAAACTCAAAATTTACAGAAAAAATTATTTAAGATGGATCTTTCATTTATGTTCAATAACTATTGCTGTAAAACCAAAAATAAAAAGTTATGCACAAAATAAGTTTGCCAAACACAACTTCTTACCATGAAAATTAGGCTAAGTCCAAAAGTGGCCACATTCATGAAAAAATATACAAATGATTTGTGAATGTTTTTTTATTGAGTCAAAGATGTAGAGCTATTGATAAGCTATTGATAAGCTATTGCTAAGCTTAAGTTAACTATGTACCTCATTATAATAAACCATCATAAGAAAGAGTTAAACTCAAATCAAGTTGGTAAACAACTTCCTAGCATGGAAAAATTAGGGGTTAGCCAAAATTGTCATAAAAATCAATAAACTAGTTAATATTGTTCTAATTAAAACGGTTATTTAATCAAAATCTTCCTAGTCAAGTATATTATGATGATATATCAATATAAAATAAAAATAATTAACTCCTACCCTAAAATTATGCTTTATTGCAAAAGTTTATGCCACAGACACAGACGACAGAAAAGTAAAACCTTTGTAGAGCCTTTTCTATGCAATGCTTGCCAATATTGTAAAAACAAATAACAACAAGAATACCTCAGAAATGGGAACATTTTGTAAGCGGGCTTTCAAGATTTGAGCTCTAGATTTCTCATCTGGCAGAGGAATGTAGATGAGCTGATCAAGACGTCCAGGCCTAAGAATGGCCGGGTCGATTATGTCTGGTCTGTTTGTGGCACCAATGATGAAAACATTCTTCTTTGCTCCCATTCCATCCATTTCTGTCAATACCTAAAATAAAAAAAGTTTGGATATAATAGGGCATCCATCAATCAGCGTAAACAAATTGTTTCAGTGAAAGACAAAAACCTAGATTACAGATTAATTGAACTTACAAAAAAATGTAAAATAACAAACTTTAACATTTGTCTTCACCTCTTATAAAAATAGTCAAATATTTTTAAGTTCATTAAAACCGTCATTTTTTGGGAAAAAATGTATTTTTAAGGAAAGTTATTATTAAAGAAAAAATTGTAAATTTGAGAAAAAAAACTTCAACATTTACCTTCACCTCTTATAAAAACAGTGAAATATTTCCTAAGTTAATTTGAGCTATAAAACGTTGTTTTTTTAAGAAAATATAGTACATCAAATTTTTTTATTTAAGTAGTTCCTGCCTTCTGCTTTGATCTTTTGGTTGGAGACTGTCAGTGATTGAGGGAGGTCGACCGTCTCAAGGTAAGAAATTGAGCTCATTTTTTATAAACTTTCTCCAATGAAAAAAATTGTGAAACCAAAAATGAAAAACTTCAACATTTACCTTTACCTAAATTGTGAACGTGAGATGCCGATGACGACGACAACAGACTAAGTCACACATGTTGATTGTAATAGGGTATCTGTAGGATGGATACCCTAAGAATTTATGAATCCAGTTTTACATGTTTTGTATGTTGATTAACTAGCAAAAACAAAATTTAAACTATCTTTTTAATTCAAAAATGAACTGAAAAACTGATCTTAATTATCATATCCAACTTCAATAATGCATCAATATTTAGATCAACAATATCACAAGTGAGGTAACCCACATTCAAATAATATAGAGGTTACCTCACTTGTGCTATTGTCGATCCATATAATAGCACAAGTGAGGTAACCCATATTCAAATAATATAGAGGTTACCTCACTTGTGCTATTGTCGATCCATTTAATGATAGGTGGAAAAACATTTGGTTACAGTAGATCACTTACACAACTAAGCTTTATTTTTTGTTTAAAGAAATCTATTTTGTAGACTTCAACTGTGACTTCATCATTATAAATGATCATTATTTACATTTATTTGTTGTTTCAAATATTTTAAAAGCAATTATTTCTGTATTTTACCTCATTAATTTGTAACTATTATCAATTAAGACTTTGTTTTGAAGTATTTAACTATCTAATGAGTGAGGAATCATAGATTAAAAACCTTATATAGTTATACAGTTAATAATAGAAATAGAAATAAACTTTCAAAGTAACAATTTTGATTCTAATATTAATGATCAACTTTTAATGAAATGTTTAATCATGTTTAGAAAAATTTGAAGCACAATTTTTGAGTGATTGAAAAACACTTTTAAAAATTTGAAAAACAATTTAAGTTTGTGAAAAACTCACCTGATTGATCACCCTGTCGGCAGCACCTCCTGCGTCTCCACCGCCGCCACCTCTGGCCTTAGCAATACTGTCGAGCTCATCAAAGAAGAGGACGCAGGGTGCCGCAGATCTTGCTTTGTCGAACACGTCTCTCACATTTGCCTCAGACTCGCCAAACCACATTGTGAGCAATTCAGGACCTTTGATGGATATGAAGTTTGCTTGACACTCATTTGCAATGGCCTTTGCTAGCAGAGTTTTTCCACAGCCTGAAATTATATTTTGTTACAAGACTATAAAAAACGATGCATTGAAACTAAATACCCAAAAATAAAAATATAAAAGTTTTGATGATGTACATCATATATATAATATATGTACTTCACTTCCATAGTGGTGAAAAAAAACAATAGATAGTAGATGGAAATGACCTTACCTGGAGGTCCATAGAATAAGACACCTTTACTTGGGGTCATACCAAACTTGAGGAATTTATCAGGATGCTCAACAGGGTATTGCACCAATTCTTGAAGTTCTCTCTTCACATTTTCCAGACCACCAACATCATCCCAATTAACATTGGGTACCTCGACGACTGTTTCACGGAGAGCCGAAGGAGTGCTCTTGCCCATCGCAAATCTGAAGTTTTCCATTGTGACTGCCAACGAATTAAGGACCTCGGCATCGATCTGATCGTCCTCGAGATCAATCAAGTCCATCTTCTCTCGGATTTGTTGCAGGGCGGCCTCCGAGCAAAGGGCGGCCACATCCGCACCAACATGGCCGTGAGTTTCTGCGGCGATTTGCTCCAGTTCGACACTGTCGTCAAGCTTCATGTTTTTTGTGTGGATTCTCAGGATCTCCAGTCGGCCTGTTGTGTCTGGAATGCCTATGTCGACTTCTCTGTCAAAACGACCAAACCGCCTGAGTGCCGGATCAATGGAATTGGGTCTGTTTGTGGCTGCCATCACAATGACATGAGCCCTTTGTTTCAAACCGTCCATGAGTGTCAGAAGTTGCGACACAATACGTCTTTCAACCTCGCCGTGGGTCTTCTCTCTCTTGGGTGCAATTGCATCAAGTTCATCAATGAAGATTATGGCAGGAGAATTTTTTTCGGCTTCTTCGAAAGCTTTTCTCAAATTGCTTTCAGATTCACCGGCCAATTTTGACATGATTTCAGGGCCATTAATCAAAAAGAAGAATGCACCAGTTTCGTTTGCTACAGCTCTTGCAACCAGAGTCTTTCCCGTTCCAGGTGGACCATACAAAAGAATGCCTCTGGGTGGCTTCACTCCGATTGCCTTGAACAAAGATGGATGCCTTAATGGCAGTTCGACCATCTCTTTGATTTGTGCTAGCTGTTTGCGGCAACCACCAATGTCGTCGTAGCCTACTTCATTCAACTGTTCCTCCTCCTCTTCTCTCTTAACTGGATCTCCCTCACAGTAAATAACCGTATCCTGGGATACAATACAATATGGAGCTGGGTCTGTTTCAATGACCTTGAACTCTACAGCTCTTAACCCTCCTCTAACCAAGAAAAGATCACCCTTGTGGATAGGTCTGTATGATTCAAGGAAATAAGGTTTGAGAAAAACTTCAAAAATATTTCCCGTTATTCCTTCAATAGTGTCATCAATTGGCAAGACATGGATTTTCTTTCCATATTTCACATCTGGACATGGCTGCACAGAGATGACATCTCCCAGCCTGATGCGCAGATTATTACGAACCACTCGGTTCATACGAATCTTATCGTCGGACATCTCATCATCGGACAAGACAATGCAGACGGTCTGTTTGCGTTTTTTTCCTTTCAGTAAGACTGTGTCTCCACGGAATAATTGAAGCTCGTCCATTTTTGCTTGACTGAGAGCAACAACCGAGTTGTCGTCGTTAACGACATCTTCCACAACTAATCTGTTTGGCTTCTTTTTTTCTTTCAAAATTGCAGTAGAGAGATCCTCACTGAAAAACAATGCATAAATCAATTTTATTAATACAGATAAAATACATTTTCTAAAACATAAGTTTAATAAAAAACAAACTATATAAAAATCTGACTACAATGGTCATCAATTAAACTTGATAGTCATTGATAGATACTGCTAGTACAAAAATTCAAGCCGCTTTGCCAAGTTTATTTCATTCAACAAAATTTGACACAAGTCTACTTTATGGGTGCAGACAAATTTGTTTTTAAATTAAATTATTTTTCGAAACAAACAATTTTAAAGATAATTTACTGTTTTTAAATATTTGTAAAATTTGTTTGGAACAATGAAGCCTATTATAATGGTTTTAAAACAAATAAATAGAATAATATAAAATAATATAAAAAAGTAAATAAATAATAAATAAATAAAATAAAACAAATAAAGTTTAATTGTTGCAAATTTTAAATAGGTTTTTTCCAACAACTTTATTTGTTGATCCCTTTACTTGTTAAAGTATGGTCCACTTGAATGCAGCACTCACTGAAACCCTTAAGTAGACTGTTTCAAAACATTTGATTGGGAAAATTCAACCTTGCCCAGTTTTCCAAATTGAAAATACTTTTTGAAGCAATAAAAGCTTTTTCTGCCAATATAGTTTGATTTGCAATATCATAAAAAATTAATTGCATGGTGGTAACATATTTAAAATCTCACCAATATTTGGACAAGTTTTACTCTGCACCAACCGGGGACATTTTTTTTGTTCTCTGAAAATTGTATTTTATCAGATGTTCCCCAAATTTGAAAATTTCAAGTAAACTATATTTTATTTGTTAAAGAATACAATATAAAAATTTTGTTTAACACTGGATAGTAATATTAGTTTAAACACCATCAGAAACAAGACTGACTATAATAAATATCAAACTTATTTACAAAATTGTTAAAAACAATAATGAAAAAATCTAAGCAAAAAATGTTCTCCAGAAGTAATGAAAAATGTTCTCCAGATATTTCTTGACACACTGAAGTTTTATCATGTATTGTTCCTGTGTTATTATCTATAAATGCATTTGAACATATTTTTTTTCCAATGTCCAGTTTTGACAGCTAGTATGGTGCTATGATCAGTGAAATTTGATTGCTAGATATGAGTAAATGAAATTTATGTACAAATGATAAATCCTTACATGATTATAATATGTAGTTACAAAAAAAGTGGCAAGATATACAGCTAATAAAGATTATATTATTATGTCTGATTATTTAAATTTTAATAAATTTTTTTTGTATTCATTTGAAATTTTCATCGGAAATTATTTTTCCCAGGATGAAGGATACTAACAAGGTTCTCCCAAATAGAAGCATTTACTCCTCCTGAAAATCAATGTAGGTCAAATTATATGTTAAATTCGGGACAGTGAAACTGAAAATTTACCAAATTGCCTTCGAAACAAGTGTATTTTTATAATAGTTCTTGAAAAACTGGCTAAAATAAGTGTCCTCTTTGAAATGAAAGAATTCATCTTGCACCCTGCTATTAAGTTTCTTCAATTACTTTTCATTTGCTGGGTAGGCTTAGCTTAGTAGGTTATCAATTTTTTAAGTAAAACTTCATGACGGCTATGCAATTTTACGACATCACATTAAAACAATGCACATTCTTTTGAAAGTTCTAGAAAAGCTACATAAACTCACTAACCTTACCTAACCTAACTCTCTCGTATGTGCAGAGTGTAAATGTATGGCTAAGGCCTACTTTGAAATGTGTTAACTAATTTTAGCAACATTTAACAAGAATTTACACTTAATTTAGGGACATTTGTAAAATTTTTAGTTCTCCAATGGCAACCTTTATTTGTGATTTAGGTTAGGTATGTAAGGTAAGGTTAGGTACTATTTCACAAAATACATAAGGTAATCAATATTTAAAGTAATTTTTTATATTTAGTACTTTCAGTACTTTTATAGCCACATCTGGAATAAGGGGTAATCTTAACAGCAATCACACAATTTTGAAATTTTTCAATAGAATTTTTTTTTGCAAAAATAACTTTTATTAAAACTATAATACAGTGAAATATGTTCATTTAGCTATAAATTATTGAAATAAATACAATGTTAAATTGATTATAACATGTTTTTTATGGCAAATTGAAATTATATATCCGCATTATTTTTGTTTGGTAAATTTCTAGTTTTACTAGGCCAAATTGTACAAAAAACTGCCGAATTATCCGGCAGCGTGAGTGAAAAGTAAACATTCATTTTTTGTAGAAACTATTGTTGAAATAAATACATAAACATGAAATACAAGAGAAATAAGGGACTTACCGTAATTTAATCACCTAATTTCTTGAATTTGTTTATACAGCTATTTTATAAATATAGATTATAAAAAAAATATTGTTTGCATACCATTTATTTACGATAACAACACCCATGTTCATATGACCAAACCTGGTGATACACTGAACAGAAGTTGCTAAGATTCGAAGATAAAAAAAATACCAAAAAGTAATTTGTTAAAATATGAACTGGATTGCTCAAATTTTCGTAATATGAAAATCAGAGATTTTAATACATATTAAGCACTATAGGAACTCTAACAACCTAATCAAACCTAACCTAGCCTTCTCGTCTGTAGAATGATAAATAAAAAAACAGGAGGAACTATAGAAACTCAGAAATCATCAGTCAACTTTGCCTTCTCCTTTATAGAATGCATACACAAAAAGGAGGAACCCTCATCTGTAAAATGTGGAAATGTACAAATAAAGGAAAAAAAGACCAAAAACAATTGATTAAAACACTAATAATTAAACAAAAAACAAAAATTATAAGTGTCTTTTTTTCAAGTAGATTGATATTTTTAAGACGATAACAAAAATTGCACGACTGCATTTTTCAACAGTAAAGTTTCCTCTTCCAAGAAGCACATGTTCCGTTAGTTGGTTTCCAAATATTCCCACTTGCCTTAATTAGCTCAGAAGCCTACAGCGGTAGCTATACAGTCTGAAGCAGACAAAGAACATGTGGTGTATGGGTTCAGGTAGCCTGCAATGAATACATTCAGGTGAATCCACAATGTTAAGTCTGAGCATATGGGAATTCAGACATGTGTGACCCATTCTCAGTCTTGCTAGGGCAATTTCTAATCCTCTCAATGGATGATTTGCTGGAAATTTCTCCCCCAAATTTCTCTGTGAAATACCATATAGTGTCTTCTTTTTAATTATCCATTTCTGCTTCATATTTTCGGTCGTTTTTTCTTTAATTTGTTTTATTAAATCATTCTGACTTGGCCTCAAACCACTAATGTTAGGCAGATGTAAAGCCTGTTTTGCCAAAGTATCTGCAATTATACTTCCTGGTATGCCACAATGAGATGGGATCCACTGTAGTACAACATGTATTTGGCGAATCTTAAGGTGGTACAGAAGGTTTGTGATATCAAATACAATGTTATTTATTTTAAGGTCCTTTGCTGCTATAGATTGGAGAGCACTTTTTGAATCTACAAATACAACAAATGATCCATAATTTGTGTTGTTTTTAATCCAATCCAATGCCTTTAGCACTGACTGGAGCTCTTCTGTCCAAATTGAATGGAATCCTTCAATTCTAAACTCGAGTCTAAGGTCTTCTATTGGAATGTACATTGCACAGTTACTCTTTTCATCAGGTATAGACTTGGAGCCATCAGTGTATATTTGTGTGTAATTTAGAAATCTCTGGGATAATGTTATCATAAATATAGCGTGCAGTAATTTAGACGGGAGCGTCTTTGTCACATTTACTAGAAGAGATAGAAACACCATTGGTCTAATCCCAACACATGGGGTGGACAGGATTCCACATACATGATACCACTTCATCAAATTTAGAGAGATTTTCAGTCCTGATGTAGTTATCACTTCTAATGATAGCAGTTATTTTCCTCTGCATTTATCTTGTCCCAGTTGTTAAATAATAGTCTTTATTGTGTGTCAGTTCTTCATATGTTGGGTTAGAGGCTTTGTTTGAGTGCAGCTTGTAAATGTAGTTTAAAGCATTTTCTTCAATTTGAAGTCTTACAGTGGGAAGAGAAGCCTCACAATTTAGTGCAGTGATTTGAGTGGATCTTAAAGCACCAAGTGCAATATGTACTGCTGCGTTGTACACAACTTCCAATTTATTCAAAAGTTGATGAGCAAACTGATCCATATATGGCAGATCCATATTCTATTTTTGATCTGATATATGTTTTATAAAAAACAAGGTTGTTATATGCATATATTTTACAAATATATTCAAATGATCGAATTGAAAAACATTAAAAAGTACGATCGACAACGAAGAAAGAAATTATTCCAACGGTTCTTGGGTCGAACTCAAAAAGACTGAAAATATGAATGGTGCATCGATGAAGCAAGAAGATGTTTGCACAGCTGTGATGTTTGTTCAGTTCTATTACTTCATACATGGTAGCAGGCTACTTGTTATTTATTTTTCAAATGGAGCGAATTGAAAATTTGTTCATACAAAATTAAGTTTTTTTTTACTAAATGTTATGAAAGATTGTTCAGGTAAAATGACAATAACATTTTATAAGAATTACTGATAGTTTACACTAATTTAAAAATTAAACAGGTCTCATCATGAAATATTTGATTGCCATCCATAAGTTTTAAATATTTTTAAAAATTGCTTGTCTAACACTTTTTAAATTAATTACATTGCGATTACTGCACAACAATGATTGCACTTTGCAAATATTTTAAATCATATCACCTGATAGATTATGATGTTATATGAGAATTTAATTGTATTGCCTATTCCTGGCTCCAGGAAGGCAATGGGGCGGCCATTTCACCTCGTAGTCTAAACATGGGCTGCCATGAAGTCATTTGAAGTGTTGTTTTGCTGAAACTTGGACGTGAAATCCGTGAATAATAATGTAGCTATGGATTATGTTTAAAGCTTTAAATGATATTTGTTCGACATGAAATTACAAATTATATTAGTTTCTTGTGATTAATGATAGGTGTTTAATTAGATTAAAAAATTTTGAAATATGTGAATAATGTGATATTAGTATTGTTAGGCCGTTAGCTTGCACAGTTATTATCGGTATTGAATATTAAAGTTGTATTTTCTTTATTATTATTATTTGTTATTTGTTATTGCTATTGAATTATTGATAGTTATTGTTTATCATTTTTGTTTTTTTATTTATTTGTGTTATTATTGTTCTTTATTTTTTATTGTTATTCCATAAGTGTCATTATTTTCATGCCAACTTTACTGAATACATAAAATTTATGCAGCCACATTGCCACATAAGGTTCTGAATATGTGACACATGAATCCATGGCCAAAACTAAAGCAAAGGCCTGTATACCATTGTTGTAAAATTGCGTAGCTTTCGTGAAGTTTCACAATTTTTATCAAATAAAAGTTTTCTTGGAAGATTATAGTCGATTGCATTCTGCAATTTTGCTGCAAGTCTTATGAAATGGTAGACCTTTTTCACAAATTGAATTTTTGTCTAGGTGTCAATTGACACCCTGTCTCTTGTACAGCCGTACCGGTATTTCACACTTTTAAAATAAATAAATTAGCATTCGCCTTATTAACAAAATGTATAATTGATTAGAAATAGGAGTAGCAACAAATTAATCATATGCTTACGCTTCAGCCATTGTGACAAAGTTGATATTCACATAAACAAAGAAATACGTCGGAAAGTTTCACAAATCTTCAAAATAATGTGAGCTAAGGAGATAATTTGTTGGGTGTTAGTAGAGTATAGATAAACACGGCGTCGTGGCACTATTACGTCAAACTTTAAGCCACTATGATTGGTCGCAACTCATCGTCGCACTGTGGGAGGCAGGATCGCGTTGCTGAAAAACAGCCATAGCTCTGTTATTGAAAAATATATTTTTATTAATTGTTTAAATTTTACATATTTATCAGTAGTAAACGTTCTTAATTTGCTTCATTCATAATTAAGAACTCATTAAATCGTGCACAGTAAAGTGGATTTATGACGTCATTTGTGAAATAGGCGGGGCTAGACAATGATGTACCTTGTGTCTATAGACCCTACACTGTTTTACTTACACTGTGCTGTTGTTTCCACGGAACAGAATTAATGCGAGTCATGCATAGACGTATGGCGTCATGTCATGTCATGGTTCATAAAACTGCGATCTAGCATGTCACGGATCGAGCCCAGGATCGTTAAAAAGCGGGCCACAATTAGTCCAAATGAAATAAGTTTTCACCCAAAACAAATTGTAATAGTGATGAATTATACACCAAAATAAAGCTCGTAAGTTCCTCCATAGCATATCAAAAGTTTACGAAAAGCTAACTTAAGGAACACCTTTTTCTATGCGTTTTAATGTAACCGATTTGCGCATTTTGAAATACCGCTTCTATGCAAACGACACATTAGTTACCGTCGACGCCTAATGCATATTAAGCCTACTCACGCAGCAGCTGTGTGTCAAGCTACTTTATGCAACCGTTGCGTGATAAAAAAATCGTCTATCATATCTTTATGAACATCCTTCGTTCATCCTGTAGTATGTAAAGGTTAGTAATGTGTTAATAAACGCCTATTAATACAGTACCATCTGCAGGATAGACCAAAGGTGTTCATAAAGATGATAGACTGAAAAATCTTATCACGCAATCATTGCACAACAGTTGCGTAAAGTATAGCTTAATACACAGGTGATATGTGTAGCAGCTCAATACAAAGCTGGCACTGACTGCACATTTTCCTAAAAAATACATACATCTTTCATTCAACTTGAAACTTAATTTCGATAACCATTAAAACTATTTTCTATTTCGAGATAAGATCTGTATTTAATGGATGGGCAGTTTGAACTTTTTGAGAAAAATTTTCTTCTTGCATCCAATTTTCAATTTTCTTATTCTGCATTTCGTATCAAGAATACAGCTTAATGTTTTTCATCAGCTATTTTTCAAGATTTTAAACCTAACATTCAAAGGAAGATTTTTTGGACTTTGGTAACTTACTTGATTGATATGAGAAAGTTTGCTCAAGAAATTTAGGATATGATATTAAATACTGATTGTATTATCTTGTCGGAGTATTTGCTGGTTCAAGTTATACTTTGTATTGGTTACGATCGGGTGCAGCTGCGGATGCGAATATTTGCAGTGAAACCAGCAGATTTATAGATTTTTCAGTCCATTATGCATCCGGGAATTTACTATGTGGTACGAACTTTATCAGTGACGATGTTTTTTATGACACATGCATTCATTACAAGGTTAAAAATTTATTTATAGTTGTTTTATTCCGAAATAACTTTGTAATTATGTGAAATATATTTATTTTTTATGCAATAAAAACTTAAATACGATTAAAAACAAACGTACACTTAAATATAGAAAAATATTTTTTGGCATTCTGCCAAAGTAATTAATTATTGATAAAGTTCGTATCACACAGTAAAATTTACGAATGCATAATGGGCTGCAAAATCTATAACTCAACTGGTTTGACTGCAAACATTCGCAGCTGCAGCTGCATCCGACCGTAACCGTTGTCTCGTTTACGGCATATCTTGCAGTGGTGGAGATGATGGTTAGCTGAGGCTCAAGATATGCACCTGTTCCAGTTGTTCATCAGTGCGTTTTTGGGATCTCAAGGCTATTTTTCAACTGGGCCTCAAGAGAAAAAAAAGAGGAAGCTGTTTTACAGAAACTAATCCATTCTTCAACTGGGCCTCAAAAAAAGAAGAAGAAGAAGACAAACACTGGTCACGGTCGTATGCGTATGCGTATGTGTATACTTTACATATGCGTATGCAAATGCAGAAGTTCACGCATAACTGAAATGAAGAGTGTGGTAGAAATTTTTATGATATTATTCATGAGAGTCGAAGTAATTTTTATAAAATGATGATGCATGAAATAAATGTAATAATTTATTGTTGAATAAGTTTTCAATATATTATGAATTGCTTAGTACATTTATTAGACAGTAGATTTATATTAAATATTGGTTACGGTCAGAGGCAGATACAGATGCTAGAAAAATCTAGTAATTGCATCCAAAGCTAGAAAAAATATAGCTCGGCATTTCGTATTGCATCCGTTTTGTATAAACAAGTTTCTTCAATTTTCTTGACACCCCAAGAAATTTTTATAAATTGATTTCGTGAAATAGGACCTACATGGTGAGTGAAATAAATGTAGTTATTTACTGTTAAATAAGTTTTTAATACATAGTACAGTAGATTTTTATGAAATATTATTTATAAGTACATATATGTATCTGACAACGGCTAAATCCTAGTTTAAACAGAATAATCGGCAAAAACTTAGCTTAGGTACATTAAAAAAGTACTGAAAATACTGAACATGAAATATATTAATATTTCACTTATTTTGTGTAATAGTATCTTTCTTGAACATGTCCTGAGTCCCTTGTTCCAGGAGACAGTGTCTGTTTCCAGAACCACTAGAGGACATTCATAAAAGTTATTTGTTCCTAGAGTTGAAACCGATGTGAGACATAGGTTCTTTTCAGTTAGGATTGTCCCGGTGTGGAACTCTTTGCCTGAGCA